>ML788913.1:480442-513169 GCA_009831015.1 Picea engelmannii | reverse complement strand
TTTTTATTAGTATTTATGAAGGGCATTAATATATTTTAGATCTCAGATCTTGTAATATAAGACTTAAAAGTTAAAAAATAATACATATAGATCTGACATTAAGCATTATATTCATCAAGATTTATGTATATCTATATTCTTCTATCTTGTTTGGTGATTTTATATCGAACGTATACTTACAGTTATACACAAATCTTTAAGAAGCAAATCTATTACTCTCGGCATAGTATATCTACATACAAATATCAAGCAAGCAATTTTTTAACACAAATCTTTAAGAAACAAATCTATTACTCTTGGCATAGTATATCTACATACAAATATCAAGCAAGCAATTTTTTTATTGCATTTCAATTATGATCTCAATAATAATTTCAAGAAGAAGTTTGGACATCAATCTGGCAGATCTGGCTCAACCCACAAATCGTTCTCCCCAAAAGTAGAATTGCAACAAAGATCGTACAAAGAAAGGAGATCAGATCTGCCATAACCGATATGAGAGTTCAGTGGAAAATAAAGAACTTGTAGTTGTGTTATCTTTTTTCTATAAGAGAATCGACAAAGACTCAAAGAGTCATGGTGGAGAAAAGTAATGCAGCGTATGAATGCTAGCACCGTGAGAGGGTGTGAATGTTGAACGTATTAGTTTAAAGAGATGGAATTCATTCCATATATCATAGTTGATTGATTTATCTCTGGATTGCTGAATGATTTGAATTTACTGAACGTTATGACTCTGTGATCCACTTCTATGATTGTTATGTTGTGAACAAATCTGAAAAATAAAACGAGAGGCATGGGATCGATGGTATTACCTCTGCTTGCTACAACGTGGAGATGATGATCTACTATTAAATAATAATTGTGAGCACGCGCCCCTGTAAAGCTGTAACCTAGAGAAATGAATCAATTTGTGTGTCTCACAAAGGAAGGTTCCTCGTGTGTGGATCATAGATCTGCATAATCACCTTCATGAAGAAGACTAGTTGCTGCTCACCTATGCCATCGAGCGCTTCGTCTACTCTACGAAAAGGTTAGACAAAGGAGGAGAGATGGATTAGTATAGTTGAGAGAATAACTACAAGAAAATGTCATTCAACCCAAATATATATGTGTAAGTTTGAATATGGAAATGATAAGTATGCAGGTTTTAATGAACGATGGAGAGTCCACATGGATATCAATGTAAACTACTGGTACTTAGTGGATAGCATTCACAGCCTCCACGAGAAACCCTAAACCTAATCCAGCTTAACACGTCTACTAAGTTAACCGTTGGAGAAGAAAAAACTGAGATATGAATCGACCATTGGCGTTCCTGTCATATGAGAGAGAAAGTGTAACATTCAGTGATGGGATGGTATCTTTTGAGGTTCATTGTGGTAGAAAGGTCAATAGACTGTCATCTTGACAGAGTAGTAACTTGAGAGACTTAGTTTTCTTATATCAATTGGTTTTTTCTTGAAGACTTGCAACAAACAACCAGGTACTATCGTACGATATGGATTACAATCTCCTAATCGCTTATTGAAACGCCTATTCCTTTCATGGAACTCAAATCTAATAAATGTTGCGAAAAGAAATCTACATACCTATCCACTTTCACTGGCTAGAATATATTTATTAATGGTTTTGGTTAGCTGTTTTACGAAATGGTTTTTTTTCTCTGGCTATATAAATTTATAGGAATCACTATTTTTTATAGTTTAAAATCCATTTCTGAATGCAGAAATGGATTCAGAATGCTGAAAAACTTTAAGGCACTAGAATTTACAGAAATAATCACTTAAATCTACTAATCCAACAATTTCTCACCAAATTTTAAGCAAATATCCCTTAAAAAATTCTTCATAAGAGGGATCTCCGAAAATACTCAAATGATTATTAATTAGAATGGATGATTATCTTGATAGCGGACCGGAGCCTATTGTTAGACAGATTGACCCCTACTAACTAATGTAAAAGTTGACTGAATAGCTGTGATTAATGGTTGTTTGACACGATTCTTAATTCATTGAACGAATACTAAGTAACGTTCATAGTTCTGATTGATTGATAGTCCGGCGTTGATCTAAGTCATTAGCTCAACAAAGCAGGAGAGTGGAGATAGGCACTACCGAGCATCGTATATAAACCATCTGCCCTGGTGGGTTTATTGTTTCTTTTAGAGAAAAGAAAAAAAATGATTGAAAATATAATAATGCTCCTTCACGTTCATTGATAACAGTCCAAATTAATCAATGCAAACACATGCAAGAACCTTTAACTTATTCTTATTGTTATATATGTAAATGCAAGTACCTTTATCTATGTCATATTGACATGTAGAAATTCTCATCACTCCAGAGTATAGAGTATTTACAGGCACGTGGTAAAGAAATCTAAGTTCTGCTGGCCGAGACCTGGATAGCTAAATTTGATTTAAAAACGAAATTTAATTTCTTCTAAACTAAATGAACTATTAGTCTCATATGAAAATGATATTTCCTATATTGTCGGGTCCCTGGTATTCTTTTGTCAAGGTCAAAAAAATATGTGATGGGTTCTTGCGAACTTCAAACCCTAGTCGAGGTCAGAAATATGAAAGAGAATGTCAGGGCCTATCTTCTCAATTGAGGAAGCGATGGACTCTCCAAGTGGGATATGGTAATCATGATTAGATGGATTCTGGGCATTAATATCTTGGCCAGTAGAGATCGCAGTCGGAACTACGTAGATGAACGATGCAAAGGGGAGTTTGGGCTCGCAATTCAGAAATTTGAGAATTCTAGATTTGCATTTGCAAATTTGCACATTTATTTATCATTTTGATATGGTATTAGAATATTTTGATATGGTATTAGAATGTAGATGTTAAAATTTAATTAAAAAGTATATAGGCAAGTGTTTCTCATCCCTAGGCGCCTTAAGAGGTGAGAAAGTGTCTAATGTGGGCCCTAGTGATTTAATTTGTAAGATGCAAATTAAAATGTGACTTTATGACTTTAGTGAGGGTGAGTGAAGAGACACTCAATCTCAACCACTCATCAAATCTAATCTCATCCATTGGATTAAGAAACTCCTTACCTACCTCATGAGGTAGATTAGGGTTGGAGGATGCACCCATTGTTGGTTTGTTGGTTCATTGTTGAGAGAGCAAGAGAGAGAGAATTTTCGAGCTTGAGAAGATGCCATTTTTGCAGAGCTAGGGCATGCATCCCAAGACTGCTATCTAACACATAAATCGAGGCAACAAGTACAACATTGAATGCAGGCCGTACTGTACAGATAGAGCAGGCTGTACAACAAGCAGAGAAGGCACAAAAATCGAGGCAAGGTACACTCCGAGTAGAGAGGCCATACTGTACGGATTTTCAAATTCCGTATAGCAAGAAAAAATGCATGGAAATTGAGGCAGAAAGTACAGTGTGTACTATACGGATTCCGTACAGTCCATACGACTGTTATTCAGGCACAAAAATTGAGGTTAAGGCGCTGTGCTATTTTTTGGAAGTTTCGACACGTTTTTTTTTTTTTTAACATAAACGGGTATGGAGCTTTATTTAGACTATGGCAGAGAGGGCTGCCTAACCCTTACAAATCATCTCAGAGCAACTGCTCTGTAATACAATATCCAGCCAGAATTCTTTTACTACCTACAATCAAAGTTTTACTACTAGAAGATCAATACAGCGAATAAGATGGACTGCGGATGCCTAAACAATATCCTGGGCTGGGGCTCCTTTCAAAACTGAAGGCGGGCTGCTGCGCCATTAGCGATTTCCCTTTTTTCCAGTATTGATGGCCGCTTCTGCTGATGCTTCAGAGATCTTGCTGAATGCCTTGGTTAACTCCTCCACTTTCTGCTCCAGGTTGCAGAGGCGCTTTCCTAAGTCTCCCATGAGAATGGCTGCGTCTTTCAAGCCAACATGTATTTCGTCTGAGAGTTCATCCCTGAGATCCTCCATTTCAAAGTTAAGAGTTTCCCATTTTCGCTGATTAGTGGAGGCCTTTATGCTTTCTAGTTCAACTCTGATCAAATCTATTCGTTCTTTTGGCGTGAGGGGGGTTTTATAGCCCGATTCCATGACTGCTATGCTCAAAACGTTCGCTGCTACTTGCTTCCTGCGATCTACTCGTCCGTCTTCTTAGATGGTTTTGCGTTGAACGAGCGCCATTTAACAACAAGCCCTCCTATCCCGGCTCGGGTTCTTCACGGGTGGAATGAGATTCCAAATCTCTGCGTTTAGATCTTGTCCGTCCGACTGGAAGAATGAGCTGACGTCCTTCCTGTCTGACGTCTTGTCGATTTGAAAGAGCTCGTCTGAAAAGGCTCTGCATTTAGGGGATCGGATGATGGGAAATTTCCCCATTGATTTTCAGCTGTCCTTTGTTTTGCAGTGATCCTTGATTCGCCTCTTTGTCCGCGTCTCCATTCAGCGTCCTGAGCACATGATAGACTTTGTATTCATTCAACTGCTCCAAGAGGATTAGGATCTTTTTATATAACTGAGCCAACCTCATATCCTTTGGCGGTTTATTGAGGTTTATTGCATCCACCACTTGTTTAGAGTCCCCCACAATCTTTATTTCTTTAATGCCCAGCTTGAGAACCTGGGTTAGCCCTTGCCAGAGTGCTAAGAATTCAGCCTGGTTGTTGGAGGCGAAGCCTAGGCCCCAGGCAAAGGAGAAATTGATTGATCCATTAGGTTCGAGAAGAATTCCTCCTCCCCCTGCCCTGCCAGGATTTCCTTTCGAAGCTCCATCAAAGAGGATCCACCAATTGTCTAGCGTCGACCTCCATTTTAGGAACTCTTGTTCCGGCAAACGGATCTCCCAGTTTCTGGTTCTTGGAGGAATGGACTGGTTGTTATTCTGATGAGTTGGTCTGAATTCCTTGAGCCAATTCTCTTCTTCCTCAGTTATCATGGCAGAGTTCTGGATAGAAGGCTTCGCATTAATGGCTTCTGAAATCATGGTCTTAACTTTGATGGCCACCTGAGCTGGCAATCTTCTTTCTTCTTTAAAAATCTGTTGTTTCGCTCTAGCAAGATCTTCCAGCAGGTAAATTTTGGGATCCACATCCAGATTATTTTGAGCAATTGCTTTTTTTTTAAATCAAACGGGGACAGGGACAGCCAGCAATTAAAAAGTTCCTTACTCTCAGTTGGAAGACTAGAGGCGACTGGTCCCACAAGGAGCCCCCAGACTTCTTTGGAAAATTCACAATTGAAAAGAAGATGGGCAATAGTTTCTTCTGTTTGAGCACACAGGGGGCAGCGAGAGGGCCCTTCCCAACTTCTTCTCTTCAAATTATCGAAGGTTAAAATGCTGTTATGAATAAGAGTCTAGGCAAAGAGATCTACCTTGGGGATTGAGGGGAAGTTCCAAAGGGCTTTCCACGGCCCAGGATTGGGGGGAGCCCAAGGGATGACTGAGACTACCTTATAACCAGCTGCTGAAGTGTAATCCCCTGAGCTTGTTCCCCATCCTCTTTTGTCTTTACTTCCAACACTTACTGGCGATTTCCCTTGGAGGAGTTCCAACAGGGTTGATGCTTCCTCTTTGAGTTCTTCCGGGTACCTGCCTAGATTCCAGCCTTCCCAGGATCTCTTGGCATCATTCTTCCACTAAGATATGTCCCAAAGCGTTCTACAATTTTTATTCAAAAGCCAGTCCTTGATATTCTCTATTTCTCTTAGGTCCGAGAGGGGCCGATCTCCAAGAATGGAGTCTTCCCAAATACTGATCTTTGATCCATTTCCCGGAATCCAGGTGAGATGAGTCCTGAGGAAGGGCGTGGCTCTTTGGCACAAGTGGAAGATCGGTGAGCCTATTCTCGTTTTTGCAGGCTTCTCCAAACATCGGTCTCTACCCCCTGAAAAATATTTCTTCCTAAGAAGATGCTTGCTCCAGGATCTCTTCCCTGTTACCATGTTCCAGAGCAACTTTCCTCCCATGGCTATATTTTGGGCCGCCACATCCCTTATACTCAGTCCTCCTTCCATCTTTGGTCTCTTGACTTTATCCCACTTGACTAAGTGAAGCTTTCTTTCACAGTTCTTACCTCCCTCCCAAAAGAATTTCCTGAGCAACTCCTCAATTTTATTAGTGATTGTTTTGGGGGCGAGAAGAACCGAGCATTGATAAATTGGGAGACTAGTGATAACTGAGTTCATTAACACCAACTTACCTGCTTTATTAAGCCAATTTACTCCCCAACCTTGGATCTTAACCTTGAGTTTGTCCACCATGGGCATCCAGTGAGCTACTTTAGAATAAGACTTGAAAATTGGAATTCCCAGGTAAATAAATTTGTCCCAAGCTATAATTCCTTCCATCTCTAAGGCCCGACTTAATTGCAGCATTTCTCTGGGATTGCAATTCCAGCCATAAATCATGCTTTTGTGGTAGTTAATCTCGCTTCCAGAGCAGGTTTTGTATATATCAAGCTCTGTTTTGAGGTTCCTTGCTGTCTTTAGATTGGCAACCCCCAATAGAAGTGTGTCATCAGCAAATTGTGTGTGGCTGACCTCCTTAACTGTGGGAACTACTCTAATGCCCGAAAAAGATCTGTTTTGAAGAGCACTTTGCAGCTGAAAGATGAGCACTGAAGCTTGTAAAACGTAGATCATAGGAGAAAGAGGGCATCCTTGCCTCAATCCTCGGGAGGCTTGAAAAAACTTGGCTGGGCGTCCATTTATCAAGGGGGCAATCCAAGGAGCCTTGATGCATGCCTTCACCCAGTCGATGAATTGCTGGTTGAACCCAAATTTCTGCATAACTGCAAACAGAAATTCATGCCTTACACGGTCAAAGGCATTAGCTAAATCGAGCTTGACTGCCATGCCTTTTTCCTTTTTTTTGCAGCTGGAGTGTATAGCTTCTTGGACAAGGATAATGTTGTCTAAAATTTGCCTCCCTTGTACAAAACCTCCTTGGTTTTCCGGAATCAACCTTGGCAGAATTTTTTTAAGCCTATTTGCGATTATTTTGGTGATAATTTTATACCCAGTATTGCATAGGGAGATCGGTCTAAATCTGGCAAAGATTTTGGCTCCTTTTTCTTTTGGAATGAGTGCTAAGAATGATGAGTTTGTGCTGCCACCAAGTTTATTACAGACCTATGCTCTCATAACCATTTTGCTTA
This sequence comes from Picea engelmannii, assembly GCA_009831015.1. NCBI lineage: Eukaryota > Viridiplantae > Streptophyta > Pinopsida > Pinales > Pinaceae > Picea > Picea engelmannii. The sequence continues at coordinate 506,040 of ML788913.1, read as the reverse complement.
AATCTTTTTTTATGATATCCCAACAATGGATGTAGAAGCGAGGGGTGAACCCATCCGGCCCTGGCGCCTTGTCAAGGTTCATTCTGAAGACTGCTTTCTTGATTTCTTTCATGCTGATAGGTCTGTTCAAAATTCTGTTGCCCTCTTCTGTAACCAGAATTGGGATTTCTGAAAGCGGATAGGAGTCCATATCCAGGTCCTCTTGATCGGGTGCTGAATAAAGGTCTTTGAAGTAAGAGTGGGCTGCCTCTTTGATGTCTTCAGGGTCAGTGTAGACTTGTTCTTGCCAATGTATTTCGCTGATAAAATTGTAATTGTTCCTTGCTTGGGTTTGTTTATGAAAGAAAGAGGTATTCCTATCTCCCTCTTGGAGCCAAAGCGCCCTCGATTTGATTCTCCAGTATGTTTCTTCTTCTCTGCAAATTTTGTGATACTTTCTTTGGATTTCAGATTCCTGATTGAGGAGTTCCTGGGTCACTTGAGCTTCTTCCATGACTGCTTGGTGCCTTTCCAGAGTTTCCTGAATTTTTTTCTTTTCCTCCATGGGAGTTCCGAGGTTTTTAGCCCAGAATTTTAGGTTTAATTTGAGGTTTCTGAGTTTCTCTTCCCAAACAAAGAAAGGGGACCCAAAGACGGAGAAATTACAGGAGCGGAGGACTAGACTTAGGAAGTTTTCATGGTGCACCCAAGAAGGGCAGAATCTGAAGGGGATTGGGCCTAGAGTTGATGGAGGGAAGAGAGACAGGGATAAAGGTTTATGATCTGAGGTATAATGAGGCAGGACTTTGGAGGTGGCCAACAGACCAAGAGAAAGGAAGGAAGATTGGACAAGAAAGCGGTCAAGTCTGGCAGCAATGTGTCCTGGCCCAAGTCTCTTGTTAGACCAAGTAAATTTCCCATTTATTGGAATAATGTCTTCAAGTTCCCAATCTGAGATTAAGTATTCAACCCATTCCCGAGCAGGGTCTCTAACTATCGAACCCCCTTTCTTCTCAACTTGAGAGAGGGTGACATTTAGGTCCCCTGCCACTATAAGGTTTACCGGGTTGCTTTGGTTAAGAAAAAGAGCTAAAGAGTCCCAACATTCTTTCTTCTCGTTAACTGAGACAGGAACATACAGGTTAAAAAGACTTACCAGATGCCCGGAGCCCTTGTGTAGCAACTTGGTGAAAAGCCAATGAGTGGTTGCCGCTTCTTCTACTAACTCGATCTTTGAAGAATCCCAGAGGGTTGCTAATCCCCCCGAGGCACCTCGGGCGCTTACTACCCGTCCCCGACCTTTCTTCCAAAAAATATTAATTACCCGGAGGAAATCTTCCTCCTCAAGTTTCGTCTCTTGGATTAGGAGGACTTTAGGTCTTGCTAGCCTTATTAAGTCTCTCAAGGCTTCTTCTTTTGTCTTGCTGCCCAGTCCTCTGCAATTCCAGGAGACAAATTGCATTATTTACTTGCTTGAGGAGGGGGACCACCTTTCAGCGTCTTCCCCTGTTTCGACCCCAATCTAGTGCTCATCATATCCGAGATTGTATGCTGTGTGCCCTGGGTTACTTCCTTATAGGACAGTTCTTCTCTTCTTTTTTTCTCTGTCTTTCTTCCTCGTTTTGGATGGTCAGGTGATCCTTTTGGGCTGCTTGCTTCAGTATCCTCCTCCTCCACTATTTTGGCCTCAGTGTTTGTATCCAGGCTGGTATTTTCCTTATTCGAACTTATGCTTTTGGCTCCAGTGCTAGGGCTCGCTGGGGCTCCTGGCTGTTGGTTTCCTCCTTCTTCAATAACTATTGTGGGATTTCCTTGTGGTTTTGGGTTTTCTGGAGCACTGTTCTTGGGGTTACCTTCTTTGGATGGTTCCTGGTGCATCTTGTCTCTATTTTTGGCATTCTGTGAGTTTTTCCCTCTCCTTACCTTTTGCCAGCCTTCAACATCCTCTGTCCCGCTGGCTTGTAGTTTGGGGCAGTTCCTTTGAAAGTGACCGTGCTCCTGGCAGTTCCTGCACTTGAACGACAGGTGTTCGTAATCCAATTTCTGGTAGTGGGTCCAAGAGCCAACAGTTAACTTGACAGCTTCTGGGAGTCCTGCCTCTAGATCAACCTCCACATAGATTCTAGCGCAGGTATACTGTCCCTTATTATCTGCTTTGTCTATGAACCTGCCTACTCCATTCCCGATTCTTTGCAATGATTCGAAGTCCCAGCAGTGCATTGGCAGGTTTGGCAGTCTGATCCAAACAGACACTTCCTTAGGCGTGTCCACCAATGGGTTAAAATCAGGTGTCCATTTATTTAAATAAAGTCCCTGGGTCCCCATGAAGTAAGGTCCATTTCTGAATACCAAATCTCGGTCTTCTTCAGAAATGAACTCAAAAACGAAATAACCTCTTCCCACTGGGTAGCAGGTTACTCCGTGCGCTAGATTCAGTCTCCAGTTTCGTTGAATCCAATCATCCGTTGTTCTGGTGGACGGCCACAGGCCCATAAACTGTCCCACTAATCCTCGGTTGGCTAGTGCTACTGCTATTTTCATTGGATTCTCTTCAGGTAAGGCGATTTCAGGGATTTCATCGAGTTTCTTTATAAATTTCGGAATCTCTGGAGGAGTAGATTTCTTCCCTTGACTGTGGATAATCCTGCGGAAGGCATCCTTGACCGATTTCGTGGGAGAGGGGGAGGGGATCCCGCCCCCTGGTGCCGCCATGAGTCTCTCTGCACCTCAGACCCTAACGCTCACGCCAGACCGAACCCTAACGCTCACACAACCAATGAAGTTTCGACACGTTTCCCAAGGTGGTCGTACACCATTTATTGCACTATTTTGGGCTGAGACTGTTGGCATGAATTTCGAGGTGACCATACAACATTTTGGAGGCATAGAAACCAAGGAGCAGACTTGTAATTAATTGCAGAAAATTCTGGAAAGAGTTTTGCGGAGTTTCGCTCATTTTCCTGTGTGAAGACTTGGCACGGTTATTGAGATAAATTTGTCATTAAATTTCTGAAGATGAACATGTTGTAAGAGAATTTCTCTGAAGCTCTTAAATAAAAAAAATCTCCCTTTTTCACTGGTTTTCTCCTTGTGGGTTTTTCCAGGGTCACTGTTAGACCGAAAATTTCTATGTCAATAATTTTCTGAGTTTTATATGCTGCTGATATTTTATTTCTGCGTTATAAACGATGTTCAAAATCCTCATGCTTTAGTTCTGAAATTATTTTTTCTACTGAGTTTTATTTGCTGTTATAAAACTGCGTTTGGGCATTAAATATTGGCTGAAAAACCAGCGAGACTAAAACTGGGTTGGGGTCTGAAAATTTACATGGTATCAAAGCTGAGAATTGAGGACAGACTTGATGGGGCAGCAAATTTTGGTGCTTGGAAGGAGAGGATGATCTTGCTATTGCAAGAAAACGAGTTGTGGGACATTGTGGAAAATACCACAACTCATCCTGTTGTGGTACCTACTGATGCTAATTTTATTACAACTTACACTAAGAAGAGTATCAAGGCTAAGAGGATTATTCTTGATGCCATCAAGGACCATTTGATTCCTCACTTGACGGGGAAAACACATGCCTATGAGATGTGAGAGTCTTTGACTAAATTTTACCACAGTACAAATGAGAACCGAAAAATGGTTTTGAGGGAAAAACTAAAGAGCATAAAAATGACCAAGGCTGAAAATGTGGTCACATACCTTACTAGATTGACACAGGTGAGGGATGATCTTGGAGCTGTGGGGGAGGCCATAGTTGACAGTGAGCTTGTGAGAACAACATTGAATGGAGTTTTCAAACAATGGGCTGTTTTTGTGGAGGGCATTGTTGCTAGGGATCAACTTCCCAATTGGGAACGCCTTTGGGATGAATTTGTTCAGGAGGAGACTCAGAGAGGTTATGTACATGGCAGTTCATCTACAAGTCATGAGGAGGAGAATGTGGCTCTTTCTACCACTAGCAAGAAGAAGTTCAAAAAGGGTCCAAAGGGAGGAAACAAGCCCAAGGGTGAAGGGAAGAAAGACATGAGCAAAGTCAAGTGATTTGCATGCCATAAGCTTGGGCACTATGCAGGTCAGTGTCCTAACAAGAAGAAGAAACAAACAACAACTTCAACAACAATGGAAGTGTTTTCCACCAAGTTTGACAAGGAATTTTCCTTGGTTGTGTGTCTATCCACGAGGACCACTCATTCAGATACTTGGTATATTGACAGTGGTGCCTCTCGCCATATGACAGGGGTTCGTGAGCACTTGACAAACCTCACATAGATTGGAGATGTTGAGGTAGTGCTTGGAGATGACCGGGAGGTCAAGGAAGTTGGTCACGGGACTGTATCATTTCAGAGGGAGTCTTTGCCTCCCATGTCTTTGACAGAGGTTCTATATGTTTCGGGCTTGAAGAAGAACTTAGTGTTAGTTTCTTCTATTGAGGAGAGGGGCTATGAGGTCTTGTTCCGTGATGGGCAGGTGCTCCTTTACCCAAAGGGGTCTAGTATCACTTCGGCCAAAGTGATTGGGACTAGACATGAGAAGATGTACAAGCTTATGTTCCATCCAGTGAGAGCATTGATTCATACTACCAACAACAACAATGACCTATGTGATCTATGGCACAGGAGGATGGCACATTTGCACCATGGGGCTTTGAGGGTTCTGAGGGATATGGCGACATGAGTTCAAGATTTCAGTTCAGAGCACCATGAGTTGTGCAAGGGGTGTGCTTTGGGAAAGTACACCAAGACTAATTTTCCGAGCAGTGACAGTAGAGTAGCAGGGATTCTTGATATTATACATTCAGATGTATGTGGTCTGATGTCTTTGGCATCGTTGACTGGTTTTCTATACTATGTTGTATTCATTGATGAATTCTCAAGGAAGTCTTGGATTTTCTTCGTGAAGACCAAAGGACAGGTCTTCAGTCGGTTCCAAGAGTTCAAAGCTCTTGTGGAGAACCAGATAGGGAAGAAAATCAGAGTTCTGAGGACGAACAATGGAGGTGAGTATACCTCCAAGGAGTTCACAGATTTTTGTGCAGGAGAGGGCATTAGGAGAGAGTTGACAGTTCTTTACAACCCACAACATAATGGGGTTGCAGAGAGGAAGAACATGGCCATTGTTGGGGCTGTGAAAGACATGCTACATGATCAGGGGATGCTACTATTTCTATGGGATGAGGCATGCTACACTGCAGTTTATTTGCAGAACAAGAGTCCCCACAAGGCTGTGGGGAGCATGACTCCCAAGGAGGATTTTTCTGGGAAGAAGCCTGAGGTGGGGCACTTTCGTATTTTTGGGTGCATCACATATTCATATGTCCCTTCTGAGAAGAGGACAAAGTTGGAGCCCATGACAGAGAAATGGATCTTTGTTGGGTACAATGAGACTTCAAAGGCTTTCCGTATATACCTTCCTTCCTTGAGGAAGATTGTCTTGAGGAGGGATGTTATATTTGAGGGGGATTGAGCCTTTAGGAAGTCTAGAGGGACAAAGAAGGGTGAGAAGTCTTCACCTCAGATTTAGGTGAGTCCGCAACAGACTACAGTGACACAGAGTTCGGGGCCACCAGTTTCGGAGACGACAGGTTCACAGGTGACAGGGCCACATGATTCAGGTTCAGAGGCTATTGGTTCACAGGTTTCAAGATCGAGTACTCCAGAGTCTACTTCAGGATCACTGTCTTCAGGAGATGGGAAACTACTTTAGAGAGGAGGAAGCCCAAGTGGCTTCAGGATACTTTGAGGGAGGCACAAGGTTCGGTCGGGAATCCTAGACAGGCAGTGAGGGAGAGTAAACCTCCCGAGAGGGAGAGTAAACCTCACGTTCACCTATTCTCATCCACAAGCACGTCCACTCAACAAATATTCTTTCCCATTGCATTACACATGAGAGTCATCTGGAGTTTCTCAGCAACTCTCTGCTAAGAGGAGGCTAATACACCATCTTCATTTCTGTTCCATGACAATGCACCCAACACTTTGGGATTTCACACATTTACCTTGTGCTCAGCCACAGACACGTCCAACTCTGTAGATCTCCTTTCTCACTGTGTTACACAGGAGAATCATCTGGAGTTCTTCTCAACTCTCTGTAAGGAGGAGGACATCTCTACGTTTCAGCTCTGTCTCAGATAGGAACCACACACCCCTCTTAGGGGATTTCTGTTTGTAAGATGGAGAATGTCTCACGTAGTTGCAATCATCAACACTCCCTCTCAACTAGGCAGGCATTTTCCATCAGGCCAAGTCTCTCACGAAAATATTCGAACTTTGTCTTGGCAAGTGGTTTGGTGAAGATATCTACGATATGTTCATGAGTAGGAAGATAATGCACGTGTACTCTCTTCCTCTGCACCATGTCTATGATATAGTGATACTTTATCTCAATGTGTTTCGATTAGTCATGAAACACAGGGTTCTCGGAGAGCTTTACCCAACTCTGGTTATCACAATGAATAGTAGTAGGATCCATCTCATGATCGAACAAGTCATACAAAAGTTTGCGAAGCCACACTGCTTCGTAGATTGCTACACTCAATGCAATGTACTCTGCCTCTGTGGTGCTCAATGCTATGGAGCTCTATTTCCTACTGCACCAGGAAACCATGGAAGACCCTAAAGTGAAGCAACGACCAAAGGTGTTTTTTCGGTCCACTGCGCTTCCTAGCCAATCTGCATTGGCATATCCTTGCAGGCTCAAGTCTACACTGGAGGCATATCTTAGGCCATAACAAACTGTGCCTTGTAAGTATCTCAATACATGTTTTGCAACTATCCAGTGTGTCTGTCTCGGTTGGTTCATAAACTGGCTAAGCACATTCACTGCATAGAAAATACCTGGTCTAGTGTTAACCAGATACATCAATGATCCAATCAACTTTCATTATAAGTGTGGATCTAATTCTCCTGACTCAATATCACTCATCTTCTTCAAATCCATTACCATTGGAGTGAGCATGGATTTGCATTCTGCCATGACGAACTTTTTCAGTATCTCCATAGTATATTTTCCTTGACTTAGGAAAATATCATTTGTCCTTTGCCATACTTCTAGTCCCAAGAAGTAGTGCATCAAGCCCAAGCCCTTCATCTCAAATTTAGCAGTCAATGCTCGTTTGGACTCAACAATGAGTCTCTCTGAACCGGTGAGAAAAAAATCATCCACATATAGGACCAAAATTAAACACTCATTGCCATCAATGTGATAATATAAGTTTGGATCAACAACACTTTTTTTGAAGCCCAAGCTCATCATAAATCCATTCATTTTCTCGTACCAAGCATGTGGTGCTTACTTTAGACCATATAGGGATTTCTTCAACCTGCATACATGAGATCTTTTGTTGTGTACAAGGAATACTTTTGGCTGCTCAATATAAAATTCTTCCTTAATTTCACCATTGAGAAAAGCTGTCTTTACGTCCATCTGATGTAGCTTCCAATCCATGGAAGCAACTAGTGAAATGATAGATCGAATGGAGGTGTATCAGGCTACTGGTGCAAAAGTCTCATCATAGTCAACTCCCTCTACTTGTGAAAAACCTCTGGCCACAAATCTTGCTTTGTATTTTTCAATGCTTCCATCAACAACATGCTTGATTTTATAAATCCACTTGGAAGTCACTACAAACTTTCCCTCTGGTCTTGGAACAACATCCCATACATCGTTTTTTAATATAGATTAGTATTCTTCAGTCATGGCATCTTTCCATACTTGTTCACTTGAAGCTTCTCCATGACAAGATGGCTCTGAGTCAATAATGTGGGTCGTGGCTGAAATATAGCTTGAGAATATCTTTGGTCTCTTGCTCTCTTTGGTTGTTCCTTGTGGGGCTTTATTCCCTTCTACTTCTTGTAGAGTTTGTCGAGCCCAAGCAGGCCTTTTATGTCCAACTATAATATCTCTGGGTATGTTTCTTGGAGCAACTGAATCGGATGGAACAACTGGAGCTATTGGATCATTTGGAATAATATATGTTTCCCTCTGAGCTGCTGAAGGGGGATAAGGTATTATCTCACTATCAATTTCCATCTGAGCTTCTCTGGACTTATGGAAGGATACTTCTTCTTCAAAAGTAACATCTCTGCTTACTTCGATTTGTCTCTAACCAGGAATGTAGATTCGATATGATTTTGAGGACTCACTGTATCCTACAAATGTGCCCTTTCTTCCTAAAGGTTCTAGCTTGGATCTCTTTTCTTTGGGCACATGAAAATATATTGGACATCTCAATATTCTGAAGTGTCCAATCTCATGATTCACTCTAATAAAGGCTTCTTCTGGATTAATGTTCTTCAGGATCTGATGAGGACTTGTGTTTTGAACATACATTGTTGTCATGCATGCTTCAACCCATAGGGTCATAGGTAGGCTTTTTATCATGAATCATTGCTTTGGTTGCCTCCATGATAGTTTTGTTTTTCCTTTCAACAACCCCATTTTGTTGAGGGCTGTAAGGAACTTTGAGCTCCCTCTTGATCCCTGCCTCAATACAAAAAATGATGAATTCTTTTGAGGTGTATTCTCCACCATTGTCTCATATTAATACTTTGATTTTTTTTTCCGGTCTAGTTCTCAACCTGAGATTTGAATTCTTGAAATTTTACAAGGACTCCATCCTTGTTCTTTAGAAAGTAAATCCAAGTTTTCCGAGAGTGGTCATATATGAAGAGTACATAGTATAAGTACCCATTCATATATGCAATAATCATTGGCTGAAACACATCTGAATGTCTCAAGTCCAATATTTCCTTGGATCTATTGTCATTGCTTGAGAAATATCCTTTAATATTTTTTCCAAGGGCACAACCTTTGCAAACACCTTTATGTTGAATTTGTATTTATGGTAGACTTGTTACCATTTTCCCTAGAGCTGAGAGAGATCTATAATGAATGTGACCAAGTCTTCTATGCCATAGCTCACTCAGGCTGATAGTGTCATGTAGTAGGGCCTGGATTGGTTTGATGGTTAATTTGTACAAACAATTTTCTCGGATGCCAATTACCTTGGCATAAATTATATGAGAGTCTTTGTGCCATGCAAGGAATCTTCCTTCTGAGAATTTAATCTTGTAGCCCTTGTATTCCAAATCAGAAATAGAGACAATGTTTCTCTTCATTCTAGGTACATATAGTACTTATTCTAATTTAAGATGCATATATGAGTCTAGTTGGAAGGTAGAAGTTCCAACTCCTCTTACATTATATCTGACATCATCTCCAAGAACAACATGTAGATGTGTCTCTTTCTCAATGAAATGTGTTAGATGATTTATAAGACCGGTCATGTGCCTGGATGCACCACTATCAATTAGCCAAGTATTCTCATTGGTAGGGACCATACCTGAGAGTTCTGAGATGTTGATGTCTTCATTTATTTTGGGTCTTGTTTTCCTGGAACTGAGTTTGCTTGAATAATCAAGATTTCCTCCCATTATGATTTTCCTCCCATAATGATTTTGCTCATTTTTGGATTCTTCACAAACCCTTGTCAACTAGGCTAGTAAACCTAATGGTTAGGCTAGGCTAGAACTTTTAGGTTTAGTTGGACTTATGATTCCCAACAATAATCCTTTGATAAATATGATAGCCCTGGTAGGCTAAAGAGATTCTTCAAAGAGTTGCATAAACACAATTATGAAATTTTCTGCAGAATTTAGTGAAACCCTAGGGCCAAAAAATCAAAATGTTCGGAATTACAATTTGAGACTTGTTGGAGGTGCGCTGAAGGAGTCTGTACTCACCTATGTCCTTTTTAGCCTCAACGTCCAAGTTTCAGGTGCTGGAAACCCTCAGAAGAGTAGACCGTACATTTTTTTGGGAACCCTAGGAGGGTTGTACAGTTTCTGCAGAAGAGAGAGAAGATGGATGGAAAATGTTTGTGCAATGGGTTCTTCAAGACCTATGCTTTGATTCCATGTTGATTTTTCAATAAGAAAGGTTCAGCATGAAGTTCATTCCATTTTTATCATTTAACTTAACCATAACCAATAATGCTGCAACAACCAAGATCACAAGAAGAAACACCATGCACAAGACACAGGAAGTATCCCGGGAAACCCTTCTCAACAAGGGAAGAAAACCCAACCAAAATCCTTTGCTATATTCTTCAAGAGAAATACCTTCACCACCAATGAAACCTAGCAGACAAGAGGGTTCTCAAACCCTAGAAGACTAGCGCTCAAGAGAGGTGTGCACTTTTCCCAAGAAGGTGTACTTACTAAAATTTCCAAACTCACATGAAAGATGTTGTTCCTCAATGGGGAATTTACCTTTACTTATACTAGAATGAACCTGTCAACATAAGTGTCTGTTGGCACAACAGGGCTGACCTCTCTATCTCATAATATAATTAATATTGACCAGATTAATTATCTTTTACATTAATTAACAATTACATTAAGGTGGGGCCAACCTGTACCCTTTACATTACAATTAGGGTTACAAGAATGTTTGACTCTTGAAAAATATAGCGAGGGATATCATACACCCATTAGTGCTCATCCACTAGGGGCACATCCATATGGATGTCCATATCTCCGGTTCACTGCATTACATAGAAGAACCACTTCTAGTGCTCAACCACTCAGATCATGTTCACCTGTGCTCATCCACAGGCACGTCCACTCAACAGATCTTCTTTCCCACTGAATTACACAGGAGAGTCATCTGGAGTTTCTCATCAAATATATGCTCAGAGGAGGCTAATACATCATATTCATTTATGTTCTCATGACGATGCACCCAACACTTTGGGATTTCACAAGTTCACCTTGTGCTCATCCACATGCACATCCAACTCTGCAGATCTCCTTTCTCACTATGTTACGCAGGAGAATCATCTGGAGTTCTTTTAAACTCTCTGTAAGGAGAAGGCCATCTCTACATTCCATATCTGTCTCAGATAGGAACCACACACCCCTCTTAGGGTCTTTCTCTTAGGTTTGTAAGGTGGAGAGTGTCTCACGTAGTTGCAATAATCAAAACTAAGGACCTTTGAGAATACATAAGATGGATTCAATTGATTGTTGAGTTATAATAATTAATGGTTAATTGGAATGGAAGACAAGAGATTGAATGAATTATTCTGTTTTAAAGGGAAGAATTTCCTTGTTTCCATATTTCTACTTGAAAATTTTCTAGAGAATTGATTGCATTTATGCCAAGAGTTATTAAGCAAAACATGATCATTTCTAGCTTGACATTTTGGATTGTGTACATCACCGTAAAGGGTTGGATTCCATTTGTGTGAGACTATTTGAATGGTGAAACTTACTAGGAATATTCCTAGCATGATTGAGTGACTTTAAGCCTCAACACATAAACTAATTAAATGCTCACGTGTATTAGAATAATGCTCAATGAAATATGAAATGGATTGAGTGGGAAACTTGGGTGACTATACATACTTCGTAAAAATGTCAACTTTCTTGTTGAAGGAAGAGGAAATGATAATCATGAAACAACTGGTATCATCATGATTACATGACACTCATAGTACCAATGATCCTTTATTGAGTTAGATTGGGCTAACAAACTTAACCCAATATATCCTTGTGCTAGATGGATGTTTTGATGATAATTCTTGAAGTAGATGTGATATAAATCTAGTGGCTTGATTTTGTTGATAAATAATGATAAGGATGTCCATGATTTTTATTGCTTTGTATATAGTATTTACATATGATGTTATGTGATTCTATTAATTATGTTGATGAAAGACTAAGTCTTTGATAACAATGCGTTATATTGCATATGATATTATCTTCTGATGTGATGGCATCATGTAATTGCATGGAAATATTTATGACAATATGTTTTATGATTGACATGAATGATCATGTGGAGATGCCAATAATGTGGTATTCTTATGATGACATGTCAGAGTTAGCATGTGGATTCTTTCTTTGAGATGTTGATATAATGACTAATACAATGATTGCATGTTGCGAGGTGGTTATTGTCAGGTTATCCACCAAGAGGGCCGGTTTATTTGATGATCTCATGGAGGCCATAACAAAAAATGAGAATATTGCAAGTAACATGTTATGTTATGGTCTGGGGACAACTCAATCTACTACTTATGCTAGTAAACCTTATGCCTTGTATTGGATTTGTGATGCCACAAGCATTGCTCATTGATGGTGTTGTGGGATTGGACTTTGATGCCTAGGGTTGGTACCTGGTTTTTGTGGAGAGAGTTTAGGTCATCCTTTCAAGATGTTTGATGTACGTGAACATCAATCCAGATTCCTTCTTGGGAAGATGATGTTAAATTTTAAGCTATTATTCGGTTACTTTTCAATTTACTAGATAACCATAACATAGATAGGATCACTGAGAGAAACACAATCACAAGATACACAACATTTATCTTGGGAAACCCTCATGGGGAAGAAAACCCAACAAAAATTCCTTAATATAGATAGCCAATGCAATGCCAAGACAATAAACCAAACACTAGAGAATATCCTCTCCCAAGAAATGTGCCTCTCTCTCTTCCTTCTTCCGGCAACTGGCAACTGTAGCTTCCTTCGATACTTGCACACTAGATGAGTGAGCTAAGTGAGTGAAAAAATGAGTGGCTGACTCCCTTTATTTATACAAACTAGAAAGCGTTGAAAGGAGGTGTCTCTTAACTAACAAGGCCGACTTGTCTTTCTGGGTGGTTAGAACCACTTTAATTTGCCTAGGGGTCGACTTCTTAATTTGCATATTACAATTAGGTTTTGTCCAATCCGAAAAAGGGGATTTGGTCAATTGAAATGCCCGACATGATCAATCCAGAAAAGGGGATTGATCTAATGAATAATAAATATATTTTATCTTTTACTTTATCCACAAAAGGGGATAAGAATATTCTTTGCAGTTACACAATATTTTAACACTCCCTCTTAACAAGAAGGATATTGTTTATATTTTGACAGGTCACTGGATGTCATCATCAATTGAACAATAAAATCATTTGGATAACATCATCAACTGGGTAACAACATCCATTGGATAACAGGAGGCATCAATATAATCCACTTGGTCATCTGGCATCACGATCAGTGACTGGCATATCTATAAATCATCGGAAGTTTTGTTCTCTTTATCTTCACACAAAATATAGTCTTTCTTTCTTTCATCTTCACGCAAAAGATACTCTTTCTTATCTTCACACAAAATATATCTTATCTTCACATAGAAGATATTCTATGAGTTTTTCCATTCCTTTTATGTTCTCCCTTCTCTTGTAGTCATCTATCTCCCCCATCCACTGGGGAGGACTACTACCATAGTTTCACTCCTAGTCATCCCACATGAACTAGAGAAGCTAAGATGCTAGCTTGGGCAAGACTAGACTCCCTTTCCATGATCCACACAGGATCACAACACAAACGTCAAGATCCAACTAACCATTCCACATGGTCAAGGTTTGTGTTCCAGGATAATCAATCCTTGGCCAGAGGAGAGTATCTTCCCATTGCCCTTTGGAGAAACATCCACACTCCTATCTACGAGGGTGGTCACACCCCTCTCTATGAGGGTATTCTATCATGTCCCTAGAGTATCCAAAACTCAACACTTGGACAGAGGCCAACCTTGGAAAATTTCTCATTCCCCTTCTCTATGAAGGTCTCTTCCTTCTCTATAAAGGTCTCTTCTCCTTCTCCTTCTCTATGAAGATCTCTTCCTTCTCTATGAAGGTATACCTGTGGGATTTCTCATTCCTTCTCTATGAAGGTCTCTTCCTTCTCTATGAAGGTCTACCTATGGGATTGCTCATTCCTTCTCTTGTGGTCCAAAATCTTTCCATGGTATAATACCATGCTACCCATCTGCTGGGCACCATCCATCTACTGGATAACTTTCATCTTGATCAAAATATCTGGGCACCATCCATCTTCTTTCCTAACTGCACCAAATCACAATCCTCGATTTCTAACTCGGAGACATAGCTCCCTCTTGCACCAAACTAAGAGCTTCTAATCATCATCCTTGAAGTTTTCTTCTGTAATATCCTGGGTGCCTTCTTGAGTTCAAACATTTCTTCTTTCTGACTCCATACTGGATCAGCTTGCTCCCTCTGCATCTATAAGAACGGTACTGGAGAAAACTGTAGTTACCTGCATCTCATCAAATATATATGAGTATCCATATTTCTCTTCATTTTGAACATTTTTTTTCTGCATCTTTAGGAGCCTCCTGCTCCTATATAAATATTGGATACTGTCTGGTCTTTATTGACTGTCACCATATCATAAGTCCTTCTCATGTTGTCTAACTTCTGCAAGTCAAGGCATAATTTCTTTCTTCTGAGACTTGTAAAATTACTTACAGTATGCTTTCTCAGATATCTCACTTAGCCAATCAGTCATTAACAATAAGCAGTAATCAAATAAAACTATATCATGATTTCTATCAGAGTAGTACACATCTTTTCTTAATAAAAGCTTGTTCAACCATATACACATATGAAACCCTAATCATGGATAAGAATTTTGAACTCTTTTTCACTCTAGCTATGAAATTACCAATTTTTCCCTTACTATCATAGCTAAACACATACCTTTGTCACTCTCATGAGTGATCATACCTGAAATCAATATTTTATCTCTTTCTTTATCCTCTTGTTTGATAATTCTGCATAGACACTGAAATAAAACAAGGTTAATTAACATTCTCACAAAAATCTAACATGTAATGATAAAGTATTAAAGTAAACAAGATACTAAAAATGAACATGAATAGTTATCTTTTGTTTTTGTGTGGGGAGGCTCCACACACTCCACCATTTTCTATCTTTCTTCAGATCAACTATCTTCGACTTAAAGTACATATTTCTCAATGCCTCTTCCTCTGCCACATGTGCTTGATGCTTTCTTTTCCCTTTTCCTTGAGGACAGTCATAGGAAAAGTGTCCCAAATTTTGACAGTTGTAGCATCTGATCTTTGAAACATCTTTCTTCTTATCTGGAACTCTTACAGAGTTAGCTTCTAGTTGTTTTTTGAGTTGTGATATTCTGGAGAAATATTCCTGAATTGTTTCTCCTTTCTGCATCCTTGTATTCTTGAGTTGAGTTCTTAGATTCATCTTTCGATTGATGTTCCTTCCTTGATATAATTGGGTTAGGGAATCAAACATTTCTTTTGGAGTCTTCTTTGAGGCCACTTGAGGAATCAAGTGATCTTTGATATAATCTACAATGATTCTTTTGGCCCTAACTATGTCTTTTTGGTGTTTTTCTTTAGCTGCAGCATCGACGGGTTCTGGTACGTTCTCTTTAATGAATATTTCTAGGTCATTCTCTTCAAGAATGAGTGAAATCCTATACTTCTGGGCACGAAAGTTTTCCACACCTTCTAGCTCGTCAACAAGATTAGTGCTTGCAAACATCTTTTACCTGGAGCTAGGAAAATGACCAAAAAATGAAAATGCTCAGAATTGAATTTTGAACTTACCAGGAGGTGCACTTGGTTGAGGCGAGTATCCTAGTGTGGTTAGATTTCAGAAATTTTATTTCCCCCCCTTCAAACTTGACTAGCAGATTTATGGAATGGTGCTTCTGGTACTTTTGGTTTCTTGGTACTTCTGGTTTTCTGGTACTGGTGAAAACTGGGGTTTCACTTTCCATGAGTTCTACCCACTAAAAAGGTGCGCTGAAGGTGCCAATGAGTTCCTTAGGCTAGGGCACACTTTTCTAGATGATCTTTGGGCTGAAATTCCTCTTTAATAAAAATCCCTAATTTTCTTGTACGACAACAATGACATTTTTCTTTTCCCTTTGAAATATGCTCTCTTAAGCTTAGCTCTGATACCATGTTAAATTTTAAGCTATTATTAGGTTACTTTTCAATTTACTAGATAACCATAGCATATATAGGATCACTGAGAGAAACAAAATCACAAGATACACAACATTAATCCCGGGAAACCATCATGGGGAAGAAAACCCAACAAAAATTCCTTAATATAGATAGCCAATACAATGCTAAGACAATAAACCAAACACTAGAGAATATCATCTCCCAAGCAATGCGCCTCTCTCTCTTCCTTCTTCCGACAACTGGTAATTGTAGCTTCCTTCAATACTTGCGCACTAGATGAGTGAGCTGAGTGAGTGAACAAATGAGTGGCTGACTCCCTTTATTTATACAAACTGGCAAGCGCTGAAAGGAGGTGTCTCTTCATTGGCAGGGCCAACTTGTCATTCTAGGTGGTTAGAACCACTTTAATTTTCATATTACAATTAGGGTTTGACCAATCTGCAAAAGGGGATTTGGTCAATTTCAATGCCCGACATGATCAATCCAGAAAAGGGGATTGAGCTAATGAATAATAAATATATTTTATCTTTTAATTTATCCACAAAAGTGGATAAGAATATTCTTTGCAGTTACACAATATTTGAACAGATGAGGTTTAGAGCCTTGGGACTCTAGAGTAGCCTTTAATCTTTGTTCCGAAAGTATAGAAGGACAACTAGAGAGTACTCGTGCTTCCATCATGTTGTGATGTGGACTTTAGATGCTTACTATAGTCACTTGGGTGGTTTATACTATTCCAATAGAGAGTGTTGTGGAAGTTGTTGGAGATAATAGAGGGTGTTGTGGAGGATATGGTGAGCTAATTAAAATTCTATAATTATCATAATCAAATTAACTTCGGGACGAAGTTTCTTGAAGGAGGGGAGTATGTCATGCCCCACATTATTATTATTATTATTATTTAATTAAATAATAATAATATTAAGGAAGTATAATCATCATTCTAAAAGGATCATCCCGATATTTTTTTTTTTGTAAGTAAGAAGTATATATTATATTTAGTGCCTGCTAAAGCTGAAAAAGGTTTCCAAAATACAATATGAAACTGGCTGTAGTTACTGGACTTCCCCAACAGAGGGGAAACCAGTCCAGCCAGCCCCCAATTCACAAGTCTTAGAAAGTTGCTGGTTCAGAAAACATACATAGTTCATACTAATTGCCATCTAGATTAGGAGCCTAAAGAAACTGGATGCACAGCAAAAAAGAGCTAAACACCTGGTGAATAGCCTAACCACGTGGCTCGGAGATCCTCTGTCCACGGTTCTGCCTCAATGTTGGTCGGCTGGTCGTCCCAGCGTTTCTCCTTTCGCTCCTCACGCTCCTTGTTCTCAACTGGACTGCTTCGCTCCGCTTCCTTCTGCTTCGCTGCTGCCTGTCGCAGCATGCTATCCGTCTCAGTATCAAATGCCTCCCCCGGAGTATTACCAGTAGGGTTCGAGGAGAGCTCCGATTGCATGGTTGAAAGGATATGAAGAAAGGTTGCAACATTGTCTTCTGTGGCCTGCAGGCGGAACTTGAGGTCCGCCACCTCCCTCCGGAGCTCGAAGAATAAATCATACAGGATGCCCATTCGTTCTCTAAAGTGGTCACTGTCGAGGTGGGCCGCAGGGTGGAGACACAGTCGTTTAGACTCTCCCAAAGCCAGTGGTGCACTTCTCCAGGTACTCGAGGATCCAGGGAAGGACATGGTCGCTATGAATTGCATCCGAGGGTCCTGAGGACAACGCTGAATCAGAGGCGACCCTCGCGGGATAGTGGCCATGGAATGTAGTAGCAAAGATTGCGAAGGTGACGGGGTGACCGCGGAGCGAAGATGTACAGACTGCATAGGTGGCGGGTGGCAGCTGGGGAGGAGCCGGTCATAGGGGAGGCTGAAGGCGAGACAGGAGGTCGACGGGGCTTCCAGGGTGAGCCCCTCTTCGACTTTCCTCTAATCCTTTATTTCATGGGTGCAGGTGAGCAGGTCTGGATAGGGATGAACCAGAGTTGCAGATAAACAATGGAGATAGCCTCTGAGCGAGCCTGGTTATGTTCGCGCCGTGAAGGGAGGAGCCCTTCAGACTGCATACAAGATGCAATGCCAAAAACGCCGAGCCGAGCCATAATACAAATTGCAGAGGAGCAAAGGGTGGCGTTAATGCCCCTTACCTCGATCATCATGGCGAATTTAAACGCCATTACTCTCCCGGGACGACACTGTCCTGCTGCACGGGCCCGTCCCGTGGATCCGTGTTGCATTGCACCATGTCCGTTCCCATCCATCGCCACGGGGAGTCCACTAGCACCCCATCCGGGGAAGGATCATCCCGATATTATTATTAAATAAAAATAATAATTTTTTGAAGGGGACCATTCCTACTTTATTATTATTAAATGAATAAATACATAAGTAAATCATAATAATAAAGTATAAAAAGTACTTAAAAATGAATAATTGGGGTAATGGTAAAATAAGTAATGGCAATCTATGGGAAAAACCTTAAAAATATAATAAATAATTCAAGTGGATCCTAGGTATCGATTTTTGGTTCTATATAAGGAGGGAAAGAAAGAGAAAATGGGCATCTCTCTTTTAGTTGAGCTATAGAGAGGGAAAGGCCATGGATTTGTTGGTTGAGTAGTGGATCAAGGGCTTGGGGGTGACTTGCTACTAAAACAAAGTAGCAAGGTCTATGGTTGGGTGGAGAGTCATCCCCCACTTTTTGTTGCGATAGTCAGGTTAGTGATCAAGGTATGGATATGTTCCTCAAGTCACCATGTTATAGGTAATATGGGTTCGGTATGGCTACATTCCTCAAGTCACCATGTTATAGGTAAGATGGGTTCTTCACCACCTGCTCTTCTCAATAAGAATTTTGATGAATAATCAAAGGTTATTTGGATTACTTTACAGTGATTATGTATTTCCTTTAGTAGATCTGGTTATTACATGGGAAAATGTTTTCTTGTATTTTCTTTAGTGAATCACACTATTACAAGGAACTTAACATATCGTGCCTCTTTTAAAATGCTTTTCCCTCAAAGATTGTAATTGAGGGTGTTTCTTCATGAATTACTCATCTTCCAATGTATCTTATTTTGGAGGCATATTCTTCCACTTGATTAGGTACTCCATAATGGTTTTGTTTTAAAGAGAAAGAGAACATCAATCTATAACTTTTTCTTGTTCAAAAATCAATTTTCCTTCTTCATTTAATTTTGCAAGTTCAACCTATATGAGCATAGTCTATCCCAAAATTGTTTTTAGGCAAAAGACATGAAAACATTATGAATGCATGAGGAAGGAAAATCTAAGTCATAAGCATGACTTCTCTAATCTTACGAAGGATCTTATAGGGTCCATACAATTTTGGAGCTAGTTTTTGATTTTTCTTTTATTTGAGATTTCATTACTTATATGGTTGGAGTCTCACATATACCTAATCCCTGCCTCAATTTATCTTTCACTTTGATGTTTATATGCTTACAAATTCATCCTTTTCTAGGCCATTTGGAGGTTTTCTTTAATTATTTGCAAAGTTTCTTTAGTCTTTTCAATATATGAGTCTACTACATGTACTTTGGAATAGTCTTGCAAAAAGCATGTGACACTATTCTAGATAACCATAAAGAGCTTGAATGGAGACATATTAGTAGTTGTGTGATAGGTCGTAGTTACCATGATTCTACTAGAGAAAGCCACTTGACCCATTGGGATCATTTGTTTGAAGAATAGTAATAAATATAACCCTCTGAACATTTGTTCACTATTTTGGTTTGACAATTTTCTTGTGGATGATATGCTAAACTTATAGCTAATGTTGTTGATGTTATCTTCCATAACTCCATCCAAAAATTTCCCATGAATTTTGGATCCTTATCAGTTACTATTAATTTAGGAAATCATGAATCTTTTGAATTTCCTTCATTAAAAATTCTTCTACTTGTCTTGTAGTATATGTACTTTGAATTCCACAAAAATGTGCATATTTGGTGACTTACTCATGACCACAAAAATAACATCCTTATCTTCCAATTTTGGTAAACTTGTAATAATTTCCATTGATATCTCTTCCCATAGTTGATTATGTATTTGTAAGGGATGAAGTAATCATGGAGTATTCATATTCTCTCCTTTATTTATTTGGCACACTTGACATTCTCTTACAATTTTTTTATTATCTTCCTTCATTCCTTCTCCCAAAAATTCTTTCTTGATGCCTCAATATGTTTTAAGGAACCCTAAATGTCTTGGCATTAGAGAGTTACAAGACTCCATTAGTATTTTTTGTTTCAAAACTCAAAGGAATGACCAAGAACTCAAATCTCCCTTCATATGATCTAAAATATATTTTAGAAATGTCTTCCTCCATCAATCTAATTTGATGGTATCCTGCTACAAGATCTAACTTTGTGAAGTAAGCCAACCCATGAAGCTCATATAATAGATTATCAATATTTGTAGTGTGGAATTTATCCTTGATGGTGAATTTTTTATATCTTTATAATTAAGACCAATGTTATCAGAACCAGAATTTGGACCGAACCGGTTGACCCCAAAATGCGAAACCAGATCGAATTGGAAAAAAACCGGTCAACCAAAAACTACATAAAATATTCAAATTTTGAAACACACACACACACACACACACACACACACACACATATTCATGTGCATCCATATGAATCCAAACCATTTATACACAAATATAATTTTTTTATCATTTATATAGCAGGTAAGACTGCATATAACCAAAATAGCACCGAGTGCAATCCATCTCTGAACCAAAATACATCAACGACGAGAGTTTAAATCCATCTCTAGAGTAAAAAAAAATCATGCTACAAAAAATAACTACATATCATCAAGAAAATTACTTATATTTGGATCCTCATCATCATTGTCACCCTCTAAGCATTACAATAAGATAGAAAAATATTAACATGCCTAATAAGTGATTTTACTTAAGTGAATGGTACATTTTTACTAGGGTCATGACACAAGAGTTCAAAAATCAATGTCACCAACATTGAGGTACATACAGGGCTTGGTGCTCTTGATTAAATGTTAGTTCCATACCCTCATACACAATAGAATCTAGTGGAAACATTCCAATCTCGCCAATATTGAAATCCTGAAAACTATTGAGTCTGTTGAATTTTGATTGGGAACTAAAATTTTATTTTCTACATATGAAGTCCAATGAGGTTGGAACCACTCTCAAACATCATGAAACAATTAATGGTAATGCTAAAAATTTAAGTAAAAGGATGAAATGAAAGATAAAGGAGAATGTCACTTTTAAGAATTTAACATTACCATTACCCTAGGGTTAGGTAATAGGTCCCCCTTCCATTAAACAATTGTTTTTTTTTCTAAAACAATTTGGAATCCGTGGGCCTAAATTTTCCATATAGAACCGACATGTTTCGTACATAACGAGCCGGTTCAGTGAAAATGGTCGATTTGGTACCGAACCGACTGATTCCTGTATAGAATTGGATGGTTCAGTACCAAACCAGCCAAAATAAGTTCTATCACACCGATTAGATCATTTTTCCCTCCAAATTGGTTCAACTGATTGGTTTTGTTGGACCAATCTAATTTTAATAACACTGATTAAGACAAATCCTCCAAGAGTTATAATTTCTTCTCACCATAACTATTGGGGCTTCAAATTAACTCTTTCTTAATCAAATAATACCTACAACCAACATGTCTTGTCCATTTTCGCAATCTCACTTTTTTGTTGATAGAGGTCTCTATAAGTTCTTTTAATAGGTGTACTTAGAGGTATGAGATCAATTTGAAGTTCATAATATCTATATGGAGGTATTCCTTTAGGAATTTCTTGGAAGACTCTAAATATTTTCCAAGGTATGTTTTAATTATAATGGGATATTTTCATCTTCCTGATTTACCTCCATAGAATAAAGTCTAGCAATAACTCCACTACAACCTTATTTTAGGATATTTTCCATTCTATGTGAGCATATCATTTGAGAATGAGGACATTTGAACCCATTATTCATATTCAATTTCCTTTTCTTTGAGTCTCATGAATAAATCATTACAATTTGTAGAAATTGTACCTAGGGTTCTCAATTATTGAATCCCTAGAACCACATATACTCCTCCTATAGGAATGACATACATGGGGATTGATAGGTTATGATTTCCTCATAATAAGTTTGATGTTGGAATATTATTATTGATTATGGAAATTTTCTCCATAATCAATACTTCCCCCATCAACAACCATTACTTGAAAATTGGTGATTGAGTACACAAAATAATTGAGACGCTCTACTAATATTTTATAAATGAAGTTAAAGGTAATATCTGAATCAACAAGTACTATGAATTTCTTCTTCTTGATGTATTGCACTATCTTGAGGTTGCGAGGCACTAATACATTTTCTAATGCATGTATTGATATTTCACATTTGGTATTTTGATCTATGCTCTGCAAAATTTCCACATCTTTTTCTTGATCTTTTGGGTTCACAATTTCTTCCTCACCTATTTGTGGAGGTGTCTCTATTTCCTCCTCATCATTATATTTCAATTTGAATAATTTTATTTCTTGGAATTTATGTCTCTTGGACCATTTTCTATTATAACCAAAGCATATTCCCTTTGTTAGTATTTCATAAGTTGAAGCCATGTCCCTGTGTAGATTCCTCCTTTTCCTCATCACATTATGAGTGCACCTCTATATAGTGTACCTTTACCTTCCCCATGCACCTGCATCCCTCTCCCAAGGCTCTTTGCAACTGAAGAAAATATTGTTTCTTCTCAACTCATTATGAGTCACCTCATCCAAATTCTCCTTTCCGGTCCACTCCTTATGTAAAGGATTCTTATCCTTGTTTTTCTGGGGAATGAAAGGTTTGAAGAAATATTTGTTCTTTGGGACCACATCTTCCTTGTCTCATGTACTGATGATGGAATCTTGTAGAGTTTCAGGTTTGAAGGATTTCACCCAACCACGTAGTGGCTCGAATAATCCTTCATTGAACACCATAACTAGTCTCTTCTTGAAATTATCTATCACCGTGACTCCAATCCTCTAGAACTATGTAATGTAGGCATTCAATGTCCCAACCCATTTGATTTGTTGCAACTCTCTGAAATGAAGTTCCGTATCCTTTTTGTCAAATTGCTCAATCAACTTCTGTGTGAAGTCCACATAGGAAGTAATGTTGGCATGTCCCATAGTGACCAATCCATGGTACCACCACTCATGGGCCTCTCCATATAAATGCAAGGTAGAGAATTTAATCGCTTCTACCTCCATCATAGGGTTGAGTTGCAAGTAGGTTTCCAAATTATGTACCCATGCTCTAACTGTGCACTTGTTCGAACTATCAAAGGAAGGAATGGTTAACTTCCCAACATTTCTCATGAGATCCAAGTTCTATTGACCCCCATTAAAATATCATGGTTTGTTCCAATGTTTGATAGTACATTAGTCCTGTAATTACATTGCTTCTTAGAAATCATCACCAAGATCCTGATACTTCGTCAAGTAATCACTAAAATATTCACCTTGTCGTGGCTGCTCTTGATTTCTTGTTCGCTGATCCTCAAATAACTGAGGAAAAATAGGTTTAGGAATCACTCTATTGGTGGTCCTAGTGTTTTTTTGTGAAGGAATAGTATTGTCACTACCTTATGCATGGTTTCTGTTGTGTCTATTACTAACCCTTGAACCATTGTTTCCGCCATGGTTTTGGTTCCCATTGTGTCCATTGGAACTCCTTCCACCATTGTTACCCACATGGTTTTGATATGCTTGAGTGATGGTGATTAACTATTTCATGAGATGTACCAGCTGTTGTTTCCCCCTAGATAAATCATTTAGGATATGCATGGAACTGTCCTCAGGTCTCTCATTGTTGTCTCCCATGTCTCCCTCTTTCTATGATTTTGGTTGGTCCTCTTCTTCTTCTTCTTCTGAGTGAAATATGTTTTCTGATCCTCCTTTCCTTCTATTTATGTAAGTTATATATTCTCTGTCTCCTTGCCTCATGAAACAAAATACACTCACAGGATGACAAGACTGTGGCTCTGATACCACTGTAAAATCCCCACTAATTTTTTTGGATTTGTTTTTAGTTTAGCAATGTAGGCATTCCGTCAAATAGTTTGCACACTAGCATTCTATCAAATAGTTTATATGTATTTCTAACCTCAACTGTAATTTACAATGAAATACCAATATAGATATTCAAATATATTTATTGCGTTAAATATGTGTGACATCTTAAATACATTAAAAAACCCAACAAACAATACAACACAATAAATGAGGAACTTGATATATAATTTCTATAGGCTGTCTTTGCAATTTTCAGGATAAATATTCATGTAGATGACAACATAATATGATTAAAAATCCATCAAATAACACCCACCAATAGTATGACTCTACTGCAAAGAAATCGAACCCTCCTATAATAGTAAAGTTTTCCCACAAAATAAATTGGCCTAGCTCCAAGAATGCGCCCTTCACCAATAGAAATTGGCCCTGCATCAAGGTATTTGGGCCCCAACAAATATATAACTCACCCAACAAGTAAATGGAAGCCCCCAAAACACTAAACTTGGCCCTTGGACAAGTAAAATTTGTCCATCACACTAGACTTAGCCTCTAGACAATGGACATGACCCCTCTCAACAAAACCCTACCTTCTCTCAATGTAAATTGGCCTCTATAGAGTAGATCTTGGTTCCTTCTATGAAAACTCAGGATGTAAAAGGAATAACACAACCTATTAGTAAATATATTGACCCAACATCACAATAATCGCAACTCCAAACTCAACTTTCCCTCCTCAAGCCAAGTCAACCTCTACAAAAGAAAATCCAACTACCAAATGATGAAATCTCGGCCATAATGAAGCACAATGAAAAGATGTGAATGCTCTTCTCTATGCAACTAGCTAGGGTGGATGGTCTCACCATCTAAACCAATCTTCCTCTCTAGAGTTTTTCTTCCCAGGAGATAAAAGCCACAAGAGCTCCTCAAATTCGTTTTTAGAAAAATAACAATGCATAATGAGATAGGGTGCCCTCCTTTCTCTTTTTTTTTCTTTGTTCACCCTTTTTCTTACCCTTTTTCCCTTTTGATAAATTAAATTGACTTTGTAAGCTCAAAGTCACTTAAAACACCTTTTCACTTAATTACTCAATATCACTTTTTAAAAAATATTGCTTTTCGCCCCAATGACATCAAATTATTAATTAATCTCCTTTCTTTGCACTGACTATAGACTATGAGAATCACTTAGGCTATTATGTCAATCTACTAGAGTAATAATTTGGAAAGGGACATTACATCAAGAAGCAACCAAAGATTTTGAAAACCTTAAGGAGGCTATGTGTAAAACTCTTGTTTTGGCCATGCCTGGATTCACAAAAACCTTTATTGTGGAGTGTGATGCCTCAGGACATGGAATTTGTGTAGTTTTAATGCAAGAAGGAAGGCCCCTTGCCTTTGAGAGTATCCATCTTGAAGGAAATAACTTACACAAACCCATTTATGAAAAGGAAATGTTGTCCATATTACATGTAGTTAAGAAATGGTGCCCTTACCTAATAGGAAGACTATAGATCATGATAGTTTGAAGTACTTATTGGAACAACAATTTGTTGGAAGATTGGTTGTTGTCAATGATGTCAACCCTAGTCATGGGTTTTGGACCACAAGATTGATGAAGTTATTTGGACATGAAGGAAAATGCACATGCAGATACAACACCCATGGATGGATAGTATACATCATGCTGTTTCCGGTGGTATGTGGCACATCACGTG
>ML788913.1:411072-476559 GCA_009831015.1 Picea engelmannii | reverse complement strand
CTACCTTTGTAAGTCATTACTTCCCTTGAACAAAAACTATTGATTATTTCTCATATATTGTGCATGGTGTATTGTGGTGTATTGGTGTAACTCTTATACTATTGTTCATTTCTCATTGGATATAATTGAATGGTTTAAGTATAGGTTTTAAAAGGTTTTTAAATTTTACTTGATACTGATTCACCCCCCTCTCAGTATCAACACAATTATCTCTAAAAGAGCACCAACACTGACCCAGATTATTTTGAGAATGAAATGAAGGTAGATATATAACAAGGAAATACACAAAGATATTTCAAGAAACAAAGAGATACAATAATAATCAATTTCTATTAATGAATGAAATATGTTGAACCTGTAAAAATACAGAGCGAAATGAACTCGCTATAATGGTGACAACTTATCTATGAGAAGAGATGTGACAACTACACTCATTTGCAAGAAGATATTTACAATGAGGCTCAAAATACCTTTTAATATAAATCATTGATGAGAAAACCCTAAACATCCAAAACCCTAACCCCAGAAGATGAAACACCAAAAGGGTTGTGTGTAATGCTCCTGAGCCAATTTTTCTGCTCAGAACACTAACTGTTTACTGTTTGTTATATTTGTTCATGTGTTTGCAGGTGTATCCATAAAGATGTGCATGGGATTATTCAATGTTGATTGACCAATAGATATGAAGAATACAATCATTAAAAATACAAGAGATATAAGAACACCAGTAGAGAATCAACAAGGTTAGATCTAACCTTTATTTAGATATTAAGGAGATCCTGTATACAAGAGATCTGTAGATATGGAAGAAAGCCCCAATAATAACAAAATGGGATGCCAATCGATACAATAAGAAGAACAATACAAAGAAAAATGCCTCCTAAAGGATGTAAGAGAAGAGATCCAAGCCTCCAAGGCCACCAACACACATATCTGATTGAATATAGAAGAATATCTGACTGAAGATAGAAGAACCTGATCAATATGCTTCCAAACCTCTCCAACTGGCTAAGTTGCGCCCTGCTCTGGATGCTGCCAAACCCTCAAGTTTTGGCCCACCCTTTCCTAACCTCTAAATCCTCCCAAAGTCACCTAGAATGTAGATTGGGCTGATAGAAACCTCTAGATCAAGTTTCAAGCTAATCTGAGAAGCACTTCTCCTCCAACTAGATAATCCCTAAACTGGATTGCACCCTCCCTAGTTTGATAAGGTCAAAGAGGGTATGTTCTCCCATCTAGGAACCTCCAAATGCTACCAAAATATACCAGATCATAGATCGGGCCACTGCTACCAAGATTATGAAGTCTCAAGCCAATCTATGAATATTTGAGCCTCCAAACACTGAAAACCACTTTCTGCAATGCACCCTCATTCTCTCTAATTCATGCCAAGCTCACAGAAATAAATTGCAAAGATAAACTCCTCTGAAATAGACCAGGAATGATGTCAGGGACCCTACAAAGAGAACCAAGGTTTTGATTTTCTAAAATACCTCATGCTTCTTCCAGATCGAACCAATATCTCCAAGATGGTGTGCCCCCTAGATGGAAACCCCCCTGGGTTGCACCCTAGCCTGGAAAATGCCCGTAGAACCAACCTGCAACACTGTAGAATGGTGTGGGAGGATTATCTCACCTTCGGGACCAAGCCTAGATCAAGAAAGGTAGGATATTTCACTACCGAGTTGATCTCTAGGGTTTTAGACTCAAAACCCTCAAAACTGATTGTGCTCAAGAGCTCCAATGCAAATCAGATAATAATCCAGAATGAATAAGGAGTGCACCCTGCCCTTTTCTTTATAGCTCCAATCTATTCCTCCATTGAGTTAGTTAACCCCTAGGGTTAACTCTTAACCTAACTCATCTTTTTCTTTTTCTTCGTCGAGTTACTCTTTTTCCACAAAGTCAACTTAACTTTAGAATATTATGATTTTTGGTTGACTTTGTCCCCAATATGCCTGAGACTATAGTCTAGTTGGGAAATATAGACTACTGAGTCTCTCCAAACCTATTCATTAAGAGGTGGGGGAGATTATAGTCTCCCCTGCTAGAAATTTCTTTCCCATAAGCAATTCTGAACATGTCTCCTGGATCAACTGCTCCCCTTCCCACGTGGCATCCTCCACATGTAGATTCTTCTACTTAACCAAATATTATATGATGCTTCTTTTTCTTAGCTTCCTCTCTCTGACTTCAAGTATCTCCTCTAGTATCAGTACCAATTGTCCTTCTCTATCCATGGGTGGAAATTCCTCGATAGGAGTGATATGCTTGATGATGGCCCTCTTCAAACACAAAACATGAAAGACATTATGTATTTTGCTGCCCTGTGGTAGATCCAACTCATAAGCTACAGAACCTACCATCCTGTTGATTCTATATGGACCAGAGAAATGAGGTTGGAGCTTCTCTATGCCACTTCTCTTAATATATACATGTTAGTATAGTTGGAGCCTCAAATAAACCAAGTCACCGACCTCAAAGGTGTGCTCAACTCTGTGCTTGTCTGCCTGTACCTTTTGTTGATTTTGTGCCCTCTGTAGGTGATCCTTCAATTCTTTGAGAATGCCCTAACTCTACTGAATCCAATCCTGAACCATGGGAGCCCTGTTGTCTCCAAAGGAAATCTCTACAAAGGAGAGAGGGTCATAGCTGTATAAGGCCCTGAATGGCGACATACCAATGGAAATATGATGAGTGGTGTTGTAACAATATTCCCCCAAGTGAATCCATTTGAACCATGCCTTCTATTGTCCTGCCACATATTTTATGAGGTAGCCTTCAACCCATTTGTTGACTATCTCTATCTGGCCATCTTTCTGCAGGTGATAACTGGTACTAGGTGTCAGGTCCGTACCTACTATTCTGAAGAGATGCTTCCAGAAAGTGCTCATGAACATGCTATCCCTGTCACTCACTATGGTTTTGGGCAGTCCATGCAATCTGAAAAATTCCCTGAAGAATAGGTTTGCAACCTATGCTACAATGAAATATGTGGCAATGGAAAAAAAGTGTGAAAAATTCGTCAATCTATCCACCACTACGAAAATGCAGTCTTTGCCATGAACCTTGGGCAACCCTGTGATGAAATCCATGGATATGCTCTCCCACTTCTACTTCAGAATGGGAAGTGGTTTGAAATATCCCTGATCCTGTTGATCAAGATATTTTCTACTGATCTAATGTTCTGTCTTGCAAATCTGATACAATGGGGGTTTCTGGATGCGTTTCATTTGTGGGTTTGAGATCTTTAGGTTATTTCATGTGCATGTTGGTTATTGCATGTACATGTTGGTTATTTCATGTGCATGTTGGTTATTTCATGTGCATGTTGCGCATTTAATATTTAAACAACAAATCAAGGATGCATGTGGAAGTAAAGAACATCAACTTCCCAATAACATGTATTATGCGACTCAAGCACATAAATAGAATAACACACTGGAAATATAGAGTATAATCGTCAGCTATATCTCATGGATCATCACTGGAATACAATCAAATAACATAAAAATACCCGTGATCAGAAGATGAATGTAGATATGATGCATGCACGGATAAATCAATAGGAATATGCGATGCCGGAGAAATATGGTAACCACTACCAGCTGGAAAATTCGTCCGGAAGGATAGACCATCGAAATGCACTAGAAACTGCTCCAATAGAAGCACCCTGCTCTCTAGAATGGAATGGATGAGTGTATGATGTCAGATATGGCCTCTGAGGTACTGGATCTAGACCCCTGGGGGGTTTGCGCACCTCCTGGGACATTGGATGTGCCCCAAATGATTCCACCCATGGAATATACTGCTATATGGATCAAAATGATCGTGTCGCCAAATGTGGAACTGGGTCAGAAGGGTTTCCCCGGATCTGTCCTGATGCTCCGTTTGTGACCCCAAATGTATTGCCGGATGAGCTGCGCCCTAAATGACTAGATGAGGTGATATGCAATATTCCATTGTCAGAATCTGATGATAGATGGATCAATAGAAGCACCCTGGCTGGATATCAACTGGGTCGGAAGGAAACTGCAATCTGAACTCAGACCTCGTGTAGCTCTCCAAACCCTCAAACTGACTTGCACGCTCACTGGATGAGCTGCACACTCTGCAATGGATACTCCTGAAAAGTATGGTGAGATACTTGGATGGTATCTTCGATGGGATAGGGTGTGTCTCTCAACACCAAAACCGATCAATGGTGGTGGTTTCCTCTAGAAATCCACAAAATAGTAAGGTCAACTCTCTTCCTCCTCTGGGAACTCTCAACATCAAATCATAATAATGCATAATGAGGAATTAGGTAAAATTCCTCCCTTTATATCATTCCCAACCTAATTCACCATTGACCTCACTTAAGTTAGGCACTTTTCCTCCTAAGGTGAATAATTAATTAATTAAGTCCCCCTTTAACACCTTTTCATTCTAATTCTTCGTTGACTTAGGCTTAAGTGACTTTTCCTAAGTATTTTGGCTTAATTCATCTTTTAGCCATCAATTCACCCTTATTTATCCATCTTGTTCCCTGTTTGTGCCTGCTATAGTCTACATGAACACATAGACTACTAAGTCACTCTTTACTGGCCTACTTTAGGGAACGAGACATCACAGTCCTCCCTTCCCGAGATTGCTTTTCTTCAAGCAAAATCAATCCTGGGTACTCTAAGATATGCTCTCCCTTCCATGTGGCATCCTCCACTGGAAGACCCCTCCATCTAACCAAGAATTCCCTGATGATCCTACTCCTCAATCTGCGCTCTCTTTGCTCTAGTACCTCCTCTGGCACTAGATCCAACTGACCCTCCTCATCTAAGGGTGGGAATTCCTCTGAAATTCTAACCTGTTGTCCCATGACCTTTTTAATGAAAGAGACGTGAAAGAGGTTATGAATATTACTACCTTCTGGTAGCTCTATATCGTATGCCACCTCGCCTATCCTCCTGATGACTCTGTATGTCCGGTAGAATTCCAGCTTCAGATTTTCTATTCCGCTCCTCTTCAAGGAGGACTGTCTGTATGGCTGTAATCACAGAAAAACCAAATCCCCTACCTCAAAAATGCGCTCAACCCTATGCTGGTCTGCATCTATATTTTGTTGGTTTTGAGCTGATTGCAAATTCTCCCTCACTGATTGAAGAATCCTCTGACTCTCATCCACCCAGTCCTTTTCCCCTGGGACCCTGCTGTCCCCAAACACAGTCTCCATAAAGGAGGGTGAATTGTATCCATACAATGCCCTGAACGGTGACATCCTGATAGACATATGGTAAGTTGTGTTGTAGCAATACTCACCCATATGTAACCATCTTACCCAAGTGCATTGCTGCCCCACCACATAGTTCCTCAGATACCCCTCCACCCAGTTGTTGACGATCTTTGTCTACCCATCTGTCTATGGGTGGTAGATGGTACTAGTGGCTAGCTCTGTGCCTGTCAACCTGGAAATATCTTGCCAAAATGCACTGATGAAGTGCCCATCTCTATCACTGACTATCTGCCTAGGTAACCTATGCAACCGGAATACCTCCCTGAACAATAACTTTCCTACCTGTATGGCCTTCTAGTCTGTTGATATGGCGAAGAAATGTGCAAATTTGGTCAGTCTGTCGACCACCACAAATATACAGTCCTTGCCCTGCACTCTAGGAAGGCTTGTAATGAAATACATGGAAACGTTCTCCCATTTCTTCTCTAGAATGGGTAGAGGCTGTAGTATCCCTGTGGGGTGTGTCTTCTCGGACTTGTTTTGTTGACAAGTCGTGCACTCTCATATGTGTTTCAACACATCATTCTTGAGACCCTTCCATGAGAATCTCTCCCTGATCTACCTATATGTTTAGAAGTACCCCAGATGGCCTACTGTAGGTGAATAATGACACACCTTCAGAATTTTCCCCTTCAAGGTGGATTCTGGAACCAAGTAGATCCAGTCCTTGTAGAAAATGACATCATCAAGAACCCGATATTTATCATCAATCACCTATCCAGCCATCACCTCACAAGAAAATTTGTTTTTGGAGTATTCCACCAACAAATGAGCTTTCCAATCTGTACAAATGTCCATCATCAAACATCCTACTGGCCTCCTGGATAAGGCGTCTGCCACAATATTCCTTTTTCCCTTGACATACTCAATGTAAAAGTCAAAGGCTTGGATCTTTGAGACCCACTTCTGTTGCCTCTCACTGAGGTCTTTCTGATCAAGGAAATACTTGAGACTGTTATGATTAGTCTTCACTACAAACCTGCTGCCAACCAGATACTGCCTGAATTTGGTAAAGGCATGCATGATTGCTAGCATCTCCTTGTCGTAAATAGGATAGAGTCTCTCCGTTTCGTTGATATTTCTGCTCACAAACACAATGGGGTGACCCCCCTGCAACAAAACTACTCAAATCCCCACTCCTGATGTGTCACACTCTAAGACAAATGACTGTGAGAAGTCTAAAAGGGATAGAACAAGGCATGTGCTCATAAATTCCTTCATTTTGTCAAATGTCTGTTGTGACTCCACTGTCCAATGGAAAACACCCTTCTTGGTCAAGTCTGTGAGTGGTGCTCCCAACTGTGAAAAACCCTTGATGAACCGCCTGTAGTAATTTCATAACCCAAAGAATCCTCTCAGTGTCGTGAGATTCTTGGGCATTGGCCAATCCAAAATGGCCCTGATCTTTTCCTGATGAACCTGTACTCCCTGCCCACTGATGATATGCCCCAAGTACAATAGTTCTCTCATGCCAAATTCACATTTGGATTCCTTGGCATATAAATACTATGCCTGCATAATATCCAAGACCTCCCCCAAATGTGTTAGATGCTCATCCCATGGCTTGTTGTAGATCAAAATATCATCGAAGAAAATTGAAAGTTACTTCCTCAACTATCCTCTGAAGATGTGGTTCATGCAATACTGGACAGTGGCTGGTGTGTTGGTCAATCCAAACGCCATGACCAAGAACTCAAAGTGTTCGAAATGGCATCAAAAATTTGTCTTCTCAATATCCTGCTCCCTGATGCTGATTTGATGGTATCCTGACTGTAGATCAATATTCATGAAGAAGACTGCCCCATGTAACTCATCCATCAGATCATCTATGCATGGAATAGGGTATCGATTCTTGATCATTTTTTTGTTGAGCGCTCTGTAATTGATGCACATCTGTAATGTGCCATCCTTCTTCAGTACTAGAACAACTGAAGATGCAAAAGGACTCATGCTGGGCCTGATGTGCCCCATAGCGAGCAATTCTTTGATTGCTTTCTCAATCTCGTTCTTAAATTTCTTAGGGTGTCTATAGGGTGTTGTAATCATCGGTGTAGCCCCTACCTCTAACTCAATCATGTGCTCAAAACCCCTGTCTGGCGATATCCCTGGTGGTATCGGTCCAAATACTGGCTCATATTGATCCAGAAGCTCCCTGATCTGTGGATAGTACTGCTCTCTACCCTCTGAGTCCTTCTGCATGGTGATCAAACACTTTGCTGCGTAAGCGACATCACCATGATGAAATATCCTCTCCATCCTCTTTGTCAATACTGCTTGAGGTGCCCCTGTAGACATGCCTCTTATCACAACTCTTGATCCACTGACATCTCTAAAGCTCATGGTCAACGTCTGATAGTTGAACCCAATCTCTCCCAATGAATACAACCACTGTACCCCTAGCACAACATCAGTATCTGACAACTCAACTACATAGAATGTGTCTGTCCGAGTGTAGTTGCCTAGTTTGAACTCTAGGTCAGGGATCATGTCCAAGAAATTCATCGTGTATCCATCTGCCATTGCTACATGGAATCCCTCAAACTCCTTCGTGCGTAACCTCCTCCTGGCTACTAAGGACGCATCTATGAAGTTGTGGGTGGCCCCACCATCAACTAAAGATATCATGTGTTGCCCCTATATAAGGCCCTTGAGCCTGAGAGCGTTGTACCTAAGTACTCCTGAAAGGGTGGCTATTTTTCCCCCTTTCACCTCTCTACGAGGTTTTTCCTCCACCTTGGGCTGTGCCCTTGCCGGTATCTGAGGTTACTTCAGCTGCTGCTCTGGCTCATGAATGGTATTAGCCTTTGAATCACTATCTATTCGTGCCTCAGTATCCTCATCCTCCTCCTCGTTGCCTGATTCCACTTCAATGTAGTGGATCTCCCATTTCCCATGCATCTATGCCCTGGGACCCACGGGTATCTGCATGAGAAACAAAGCTTCTTCCTCATGAATTCTCGTCTCGTATCATCATATAACTTGGGCTTGCCCTTCCATTCCCTCTGTGGGTTGTTCTGATCCCTGTCTCTTTGTGGTACAAAGGGTTTGGTAAATGGTTTAATTTTTGGCATGGAGTCCGCCAAGTCTCTAGTGCGTCTGATGGCATCCTGCAAAGTATGAGGCCAGTAGGCCTTCACCCATCCTCTCAAGGGTTCTATGATCCCTTCTGTGAATAGCATGACCAATCGGGGCTCAGATATGTCTATCATTTCCATTGCTACCCTCTGAAACTATGAGATGAATGGCTGTGCTGTGCCAGTTTGTCTCAACTAGGCTAGATCTTTGAAATGGATCTCTAGATCCCTCCTGTCAAATCTGTCCATGAGTGTCTCTATGAACTATCGGTAAGAGGTGATACAACTGTGGCCCAATGTCACCAATCCATGATACCACCACTCGTGTGCTTCACCCTCTATGTGTAAGGTGGCGAAACTGATGGCCTTCATCTCTGTCATCTGGTTGAGCTTGTGGTAGGTGTCAAGCTTCTATACCTAAGCTCTGGTGGTGCATTTGGATGATCCGTCGAAAGAAGGTATAGCAACTTTACCAACTTTTCAGATGAAGTCAATGTTATTCCACTACTGCTGCTGCGGCTGTGACCCTCCTCTCTGTGGCTCTCTGGGGTGGTTCCCGAGTCTGAGCCCACAATACTCTACCAGGGTCATACCCTGATGGAATTCACAACCCAATGCTGCATACTCTCTCTGATACTCTGTAATGTCCTCTGCATGAGTGGGCAGTCTCTGTGTTATCGGTGTCTGTGCTGCTACCTAGGGTGCCCTCTGAAAAGTGGGAAACAACGAGCGTGGAATCCTACTCACAGGGGTGTATGTGCGAGTGGGTGACTGGGGTCTACTGCCTCCTCCTGAGTTCCCCTGTGTTGCATGTGGGGCTTGTGTTCCCTAGATGTCTTCCATAGCCAATTTATCAGCTACCTGAGTCAAGGACTGTGACATGGTCCGTTGACTAGCTGACATATCACTAATAATCTGCATGAAGGCTGTATCGGGATCCATGGGGGCCTTACCACTACCCTCTGGTTGCTCATATATGTCACCTAACCTCCTCTCTGCTTCACACTCGGACTTGCTCTTGGCCTCATGCTCTGCTCTTCTCTCTGCTTCTCTGTGCACCTCTTCCTCTTCCTCTGAACTGGGAGGGAAGGGAAAGTTAGGCCTAGACCTACGTGCTCACGACCATTTGTTTCTTCTGCTGTACTCATTGTATTTAGTCACAGGTTGACATGACTAAAGCTCTAATACCACTGAAATATCCCTGATCTCGCTGATCAAGATATTTGCTACTGATCTAATATTTTGTCTTGTAGATCTGATACACTAGGGGTTTCTGGATGCGTTTCAATTGTGTGTTTGAGATATTTAGGTTATTGCATGTGCATGTTGCGTATTTAAGGTTTAAACAACATATAAAGGATGCATGCGAAAGTAAAGAACATCAACTACCCAATAACATGTATTATGCGACTCAAGCACGGAAATAGAATAACACACTAGAAATATAGAGTATAATCGTGAGCTAGATCTCATGGATCATCACTGGAATACAATCAAATAACATAAAAATACTCGTGATCAGAAGATGAACGCAGATCTAATGCATGCACAGATAGATCGTCAGGAATATGCGATGCTGGAGAAATACGGTAACCGCTACCAGCTGGAAAACTCGTCCGAAAGGATAGACCATTGAAATGCGGTGAAAAATGCTCCAATAGAAGTGCCCTGGTCTCTAGACTGGAATGGATGAGTGTCGAATGTCAGATCTAGCCTCTGAGTTATTGGATCTGGACCCCTGGGGGGTTTTCGCACCTCTTGGGACACTGGATGCACCCCAAATGATTCGACCCACGAAATATGCTGTTATATGTCACAAAATGATCATCTCGCCAAATGTGGAACTGTGTCAGAAGGGTTTCCTCGGATCTGTCCTGATGCTCCGTTTGTGACCCCAAATGTACTGTCAAATGAGTTGCGCCCTAAATGATTAGATGAGGTGATTTTCAAGATTCCACCATTAGAATTTGATGATAGATGGATCAATAGAAGCTCCTTGGTTGGATCTCAACTTGGTCAGAAGGAAACTACAATCTGAACTCGAACCTCTTGTAGCTCTCCAAACCCTTAAACTGACTTGCACCCTCACTGGCTGAGCTGCGCACTCTGCAATGGATACTCCTGAAAAGTATGGTGAGATACCTATATGGTATCTTCGATGGGATAGGGTGTGTCTCTCAACACCAAAACCGATCAATGGTGGTGGTTTCCTCCATAAATCCACAAAACAGTAAGGTCGACTCTCTTCCTCCTCTGTGAACTCTCAACATCAAATCATAACAATGGATAATGAGGAATTAGGTCAAATTCATCCCTTTATATCATTCCCAACCTAATTCACCATTGAACTCACTTAAGTTAGTCGATTTTCCTCCTAAGGTGAATAATTAATTAATCAAGTCCCCCTTTAGCACCTTTTCATTCTAATTCTTCATTGACTTAGGAATAATTGACTTTTCCTAAGTATTTTGGCTTAATTCATCGTTTATCCATTAATTCACCCTTATTTATCCATCTTGTTCCCTTTTGTGCCTGACTACATTCTATGGGAACACATAGACTACTAAGTCACTCTTTGCTGGCCTACTCTAGGGAATAAGACATCACATGGTTGTAGTAGTCCTGCTGGGTGAGTGTGTTCATCTTTGTTGGCTTGGCAAGTGTTGCACTCCTTGATGTGGCTCATTGCATATTATTTTAAACCCTTCAGAGCAAACCTCTCCCGTACCTGTATGTATGTCTTGATGAACCCTTGGTGCCCTGCCATTGGTGTGTCATGGCATACCTATAAAACCTTGGTCTTGAATACTGATTCAGGGACCAAGAAAATTCGTCCCTTGTCGTATATGATATCATCCATAATCCTAAAGTTGTCATCTATCACCTTCCCATCCATCACTTCACAAGAAAATTTTTTCTTCGAATATTCCACCAAGAGGTGGGCCTTCCAATCCACTGAAATATCGGTCATGGCATAAACCGATGGTCTTCTGGACAAGGCGTCTTCTACCACGTTATTTTTCCCTTTGAAAAATTCTATATCGAAGTCATATGCCTGGATTTTTCTCACCCACTTTTGCTGCCTTTCATTCAAGTCCTTCTGGTCTAGGAAGTACTTGAGGCTGTTGTGATCAATCCTCACTACAATTTTTTCCCCAACTAAATACTGCCTGAACTTAGCCAATGCATGTATGATGTCTAGCATTTCTTTGTCATATATGGTGTAGAGGAGCTCAGGACCTCTCAAATTTAGGCTTTCATAGATAATTGGGTGCCTGTTTTGCATAAGTATGGCTCCAATGCCTTCCCTTGATGCATCACACTCCACTGTGAAGGGTTGTGTGAAATATGGTAGGGCCAATACTGGACATGTACTCATTACTTTCTTCATTTTTTCAAAGGTTTCATGTGCTTCTCGGTTCCATTTGAAGGCCCCTTTCTTGGTCAAATCGATCAAACATGCACAAAATTGAAAAAATCCTTTGACAAACCTCTTGTAATAGCAACAGATGCCCAAAAACTCCTTCAAATCAGTGAGTATCTTCAGTGTGGGTCAGTCGAATATGGCTTGTATGTTTTCTTGATGTACCTATACCCCCTTTACTCCAATAATGTGTCCTAAATAAAGGACCTCTGTCATCCCAAATTCACATTTAGACTCTGTTGGCAGCCCTACATGTTTTCTCTATTTGAACGATAAATGACACTTTCTGTAGCTTCCTTCACCTCATATTATCATTTGGGATGATTATTGGGTTATAAAAGATGTTTGATAACTCTTTAAAAAAATTGATTTTTCATGCTTGATTCATGACTGAAAGCATGAAAACTTAGTTTCGTATTCAAAGCATTCGTTTAAAGGGTCATTGTGCTTGCATCTACTCTATATTTAATACTTGAATGATTTTCCTTTGAGTGTGTTGAATATTGATATGATACCTTAGTTGATTCACATTTGAATTATAAACATGTTTATTTGAATCCTTTGCAAATAAACTATAGTCATTGCTAGAAATAATGCACAAGTATCGTATCCTGTACTTGATCTTTTGCTGACATAGTGAATTGATAAGTTTATCATTATGAGTTGAGGGTTTTTTCATGCCCTGTACGCGAGGTTTTCATTACCAAGAGTGCCCAAACTTCATGACCGAAACCTTGATGTTTATACCATGATTGCGTAGGGGTTTTGCTTGGTTTCTTTCCATTTTATTTTCTCAGATTTGTTTCTCCTACTCCTGCCATCGAAACCCAGAGTTATCTTGAGTCGCCCCCATTGCAGTCTAATCATAGTTTTAATGGCTCTTGTTGTCTGAATAGAGCCGAATGTCTCTCAAGCGTTGTTGTCTCATGATGATGCAGTCAGTGATGATTTTAGGGGCTAAATTTCGCTCATGGGCTAATTTTCCATGGTTTTTCAAAAAAGGAGATTCGCTATTTGAAAAATAATTTGTCCAAATTCTATAGGATAAAATTATTTTAACTTAAAAATAGCCAAAATTTTATAAAATCTATATGAAATCCTTAGAAATTGGAATATTTTTACAAAAATATCGCCAGTCATTTATAGTTGGCATATGAAGGATTAGTAAGATTCGCCAAGGTTTCTACATTTTAAAATAAATTTCCATCCTTAAAATTATCCTTAGATGCAGTCGAGGATTTGAAAGGCCAGGGCTGGGATACTTTCATCAAGAGGTTCGAAGGGTATAACCTTCACATGGCCAAGGAATTTAGACAAACATTTGATGGGTATAGGGCGAAAGTTGGAGATATTCAGTTGGAGGTGACTGAGGAGTTCATGAGCGAAGCCACCGGGCTTCCATCCACCGATCAGAAGTGGTTAAGGAACTCGAAAATCGAAGAAGTTCCCTAGATCCTCTTCGTGACCTCCAGAAAGATCGATTGCTATGAAAAAGATATTCCTGTTTCTTTGCTTAAGGTTAGATGGCATGGTCTCCTGTCAGTCCTTAAACAGTTTGTGACCTGTGAGGGTTGTTATGGTCTAGTGTTTGTCTATCATCTACAGTTTCTTATGCACTTCATAGGTTTTCATTTAAATGTGGCTTTCTATTTTCTCAGAAGCCTATACAAGATGTCTAAGAGGTATAAAAAACAGAGCCTCGACTCTAGGTTGTTTCACCACAGCTTAATCAAGATTCTGGTAACACACCATTTGAAAAACATAGGTGACTGTTGGGATGGATTTTTAGTGAGAAATGGTTTTTTTTCTACCGTCGGCCCTAATTTGGATGAATTGTTGGTAAAACAACACTTTGATAGTCCAAATAATAAGCCAGCCACAAAACCCCTGAACAAAGTAATGCCCAGTCAGGTCCCAGATGAGAAACAGGCTGTAGAGTGTGAGTGGAGTGAACTTCTTGTGCATAATTTGGATAGTGGCCATAATGCCAATATGAAACCTTATGTCGATAGGTCTCACAAACAGTCAAAACAGAAGCATGCAACGTTAGGGTTCCGAAATAAAATGGCTGGTCAGCTCATTTCGAGAAGTTTAAGGAATCGATCTAAGCCTCATTTGAGCTCGATCGACCAGATCAAGGTCAATGAGGTCTCAGATCCCGAAATTGAAAATTTCCTCGCAGAAGAAGATCCTGATTGTCATAAATCAGATCCTAATCAGCCATACAACTTTGTTAATAATCTTCCACCGTGTCTCAAGGATAAAGGTGAGTTCACTAGTATTAGGATTGGTCTAGGGAACGTAACAAATAGTATTGATGTAGCCAGTCTTGACTGTACACTCCACCAATAGATCATCTCTCCTGCACATTGTGAAGTCTTCCTGCGTTGGATTGAATGATACTATATTGATATTCCTGTTCTCCAAGCTCAAATTAAAACGCTCACAAATCACAATGAATTACTAATAAAGGAAAATCATGACCTCAGAGAAAATGAACAGAGACAAGATAAACATCTTAAGAAGACAGGCAACATTGTGATAAAGAATGCAAACAATGTGAATGCCATAATCAATTCCGATCTATCTTGATCCATGTTTAGTCATTAGTTTAAATGGTAAAATAATTTTTTCCCCCTTATTACAGTCATGTTATTTTTTGAATCAAATTGGTTAAACTTGGATTTATTTTTACCAATATAAGACTCGCTACAGAATCTCTCGATTCTGCAGCCAAGTCATTTTTATACAAAATTTAGTTATTATTTGTTAATCAATTATCTAACTTGTTCCTATTTCATTTTCAGGACATGATATATCTTGATGCTGATTTTATGAGGTGGAACATGTTCGATTTAGATGATTAGTATCTCTTTTTTGTTTATTTTGTAAATATTTTTTTTTTTTTTATTAAATTTTGAAGATACAATTTGATTATGAGTGGTTGTAACCCCTCCACTTTTGTAATATTTTGATCTCATGGGATCTGATCTTATCCTAAAATATAGGAAGATGAGATTTCAAAAAGACTCTTTAAATACTTTGTATTTTGTAAATGAGAGGCATCTTGGCCTGGAACCAAAGATGGACGAATGCCTTTTAAAACTTAATGAAACATTGTACAACATTTTGGCTTTAGTCCTTTGTGAATGGTGTTTCATTAATGTTTTGTTTTATTTAATCTTGATATATTAATATGTCATGTAGCTTTAGACTCATTGATATGTTATGTTTTAGGATATTCATGTTATAAATATCGTTCATGATTTACTGTTCTAGATATCGACACTGCGATGATCTTTTCAATTTGAATATCATGATTTCTCTTTGATGTTTAGTTGAACCATGAGATGAATGTATTACACATATATTTCTCTGAACGTAATCATTTGCGATCATAAGATACATAATCAATAGGTGTTCCCTTTTTCGTCCATAAATCCTGGTTGCCAATACATTCTGTGAATTTATTCAGAAAAGTTTCAGTATAAGTCTATTGCATATTTATCTCGTAGGTGTGGCAGCTGGATGCTCTTGATTCATACGGAGGGACGAACACATTTAACAAACTAATATCAGGTTATCTATTTTGTTTCTAATTTCTGTCATTTTATGTATTAGTGAAACTAGAAAGTTTAGATCAGCTTTGACTATCTGTACATCTATGTTTCATAACTTAGTTAATTCAAGTTTTGTTATATTTATAATTAGAAAACAAAAAAATATTCAAATGTGATTTC
Organism: Picea engelmannii; assembly: GCA_009831015.1. Lineage (NCBI taxonomy): Eukaryota > Viridiplantae > Streptophyta > Pinopsida > Pinales > Pinaceae > Picea > Picea engelmannii. Next base: position 461,052 of record ML788913.1, on the reverse strand, counting down.
TTTATCTTCTTCTGTTAAACAATTATTTTTACATTGATTTTGTAAGTTTCCAGTAAAACTTGCAACTTATAAATTCTGTTCATAAACAATATTTTTATTGTTTTCCTCTTCTGCTCAAATACATTTATACATATAATTATATTAGAGATTATGTATATATTATTATTTAACATTAGCTAATTATTCCTTTTCTTTATATTAGGATCTTAGATTGGCTAATGGAGCCATTAAACCCGTCAAAACAGGTTACACCAAATGACTTGGGTTAATCGGACAACCTCGGACTAGATATGTTCTTCCAAGTTGACGGCCGATTAATTTCGCCTGCCAACAAATGGTGCGAGAAGGAGGGCCTGATTTAAATTGATGGCACGTGGAAGTCGTAAGAGTCCTCCCCCACACACTCGCTCCCCTGTAGTAACACGTAGTCGCTCGGACAACAATGTTACTTTTGAAACAACAACTACCTCTAATAAAAATCCTGAGATTCTTGTTGAACCCGTGACACCAAAACCTCAAGGAATCGATGTACAAGAAATTGTTCGTCAGTCACTCATAAGGACACATAGTGCCTTGGCCTGCATCAAACAACCTAGTAGGCCTCTTAATCAACCTTTATATTTCTCGAATATCCGAGAACAACTTGAAGGAACTGGTCTTCTTTTGAAACCTTCGGGAGATAATACCACAGATCCTACTGAAACACCTATCCTTGAATTTGGAGGATTTGGTATTCCACATTCCCCACCTCATTCATCTCCATCCTCTTTAGGAGTCGAATCATCTGACAAAGGCAGTTCCTCATCTGAACCATCACATCCTTTGACACCACCAACACCCATGAAAAACCAAAACAATCCTGCCAGACCTTGGCTCGATCAAGATGTCATGGTTGTACCTGGCCCTCAACACCCGTCACCAAAACACCCGGAGAAATGGTTGCCTAAGTTTGATCCAGATTCTAAACAATTTTCCGATGATCACATAAAGAAGTTTATGTTGGCAATTAGACTCCGAAGTGTAGAGCATGAAGATGTAGTATGCAAACTTTTTCCTTATACATATGAGGGCAATGCCTCCACATGGTATTTCACCCAACAACCCCAGACCATTGTCTCTTGAGACAAATTCGAAACCTGCTTCTTAGATAAATTTGGAGATGATAAATCTCTTGAAGTCTTGGTTATGGAACTCTCTAGCCTAAAAATGAACCCTAAGGAGAAAGTAAAATATTTTAACCAGAGATTTCTTACGTTAAAGAATCGAATTCCCACAGATTCAATGCCTGCTGAGAGTCTAATTGTTGCATATTACACCAAAGCTCTACATAATAATATAAAAATTTGGGTTAAAAGGTCTAAAAAGTATACATTATTGGAATCCTTCGAGGAGGCAAGCCAAATTGAGAAAGACATATTAAGTTTAAAGGATAATCTCAATAGTGAAGCCGAAACAACTTCATATTCTAAAAAGAAATTAGAAATCCTCACTAGGCCTCCTCACACTAAAAGTCAACTAGAAACTTTAGATCTAGAAAGATTGCAGAAGGATTTCCAAAAACAATCAAATCAATTCTTGGACTTGAAGAGGTCTGCTGAGGAGGAATCCTCAAGAAAAGGTGGTTTTAAACCACCTTTCAGAAAACATTTCCCTCCCAATTGGCCAAACCCAACCATTGAAGGTCTTAATTTCGAAATCTTACAATACGCTTAGCAAACTATTCTTGAAGCACATGATAACTCTGTCCCTCCTGGAAGTTCTGAAGACGTAGTTGAGGAAGAAGTAGTTGAAGAGGAGGACTCATCTCCTAATATCTTCAAACACTTTTCTGACAGTATTTTCCAAGCAAATTTTGAAATTGTCCACCCTTACATCACGAGAAGCAAAACACAGAGCAAACCATCTTCTGAAATGAGTAATAATATGCATCCAAAACAGTTGAAACAAGCTGAAATAAAATAGAGTTTAGCAGCCCCAGTTTTAGAATATGACATGATTGAAGATCTGAAAAAGATAAGGGCTAATATTTATGTTTTCAAGATTTTGAAATTCCCTCTTATTCTGCATAAAATGCTGCAAAATATCGCAGAAAATAGTAAGAACAACAATCCTAGAAACGAGAAGACTGCAGAAACAAGTTCCAAAACAACCAAAAATATCCCTACTAAAACAACATCTGTGCCTCTGCATAAAAGGGATTTAGCTGAAAAAATTGTATCAAATGTAGATAAAATTGTTTTAGGGACAACGACAAAAAATCAACAGAATTCTCTTGTTAATGCTCGTAAAAATGTCCCGCCTTTTTTGTTAACTTTCAAAATTTTTAATAGAAATGTACATAACTGCATGGTCAATTTCGACGCATCATCAAATGTAATGCCTTTATCTGTGTGTCAAAAAATTAACGCATAAGTTCAACCTTCTGATCTCAAAATCATTCAACTTGATCAGACAAACGTCAAGGTAATAGGTGAACTTAAGAATGTCTTGGTTAGGTTATCTTCTAATCCTAAGGTTCACCAGATCATTGAATTTATTGTTGTTGACATCCCTGAAGTATATGGTTTGTTTTTAAGAAGGGACTGGTCCGAACATATGCATGGTTATGTTTCCACAAATTGGTCTCATCTGTGGTTGCCAGAAAATGGATATCCCAATAAAATCAGGATAAATCATGAACGCTATCTCAAGCATACCGTGACGGATATAAATGATGCAAATGAACCATTTACTGCATCTACTAATTCATTTGAAATGTATGGAATGAACCCCTTCTTTGGTAACTTCATGACTGAAATTTCACCTTTCATTGATTTTGGGCAACAATCCGAACTTATGACCTATACTCAGTCCTTAGCTTCACCAAGTGTGTCAAACACTGCTAACGAAGCTCAAATCTGGCCGTTGTACTTTGAAGGATCCAAATCCAAAGAAGGAGTCAGTGAAAGATGTGTACTCATCGATCCCTCAGGTAATAAAACTTTCATTGCCTGTCGATTAGAGTTCGAGTGCACAAATAACACCGCCGAATACGAAGCGCTTTTGCAAGGACTCACGAAAGATGTGGATATGGATGTAAGAAATTTAATGGAATTCGGTGATTCGAAAATCATGGTCACGCAGGTAAGGAACTCCATACATTTCTTGTCACCACATATGAAAAGCTACCAAACTGAGGTATGGAGTTTAATGCAAAAATTTTCAGCATTTAACATAAATTCCATTCCTAGACTAAGTAACTTAGAGGCTGATTTATTGGCTAATGTCGCTTATAAATTATTGCCCGTAGAAGGTCTTTCTCCTAATGCATTCTCGATTGAATTGTTGTTCAGGCCGTCGATCCTGGATAACATCACCAATTGGAGAGTGTTTGACAATGATCAACAAATCATCAACTTCTTGCATATGGAAGGCACCTTCCAAGGTGTGGTTATCGACGAAGGAACTCACGATGAAAACCTTCACAACTTAATGGTAATATCAGATCCTAGATCTCCAGAATCGATGTTCAATATGGTGAATTCTATCCCCAAATCTATTGTAAGACTAGAAATTTTTTATTACTTGCATGATAAATTTAGAGGGTCAGTTAATTGTAAAACGAACAGTTCTTCCTTGACTTATAGAATGGTGAATTTAGGGACTAAATATAATCCTCAAAACATCAATTTGGGAACGAGATGCTCCGAGCATGAATGATCTGCCTTCATAAAATTATTTAAAGAATTCAAAAATGTTTTTGCTTGGACATACGATGACCTGAAAACATTTGATCCTAATATAATACAACATGTCATTCCCATGAAACCACAAACTCAACCATTCCAACATAAATTAAGAAAGATGCACCCCAAATTAGAGCCCACGATCAATAAAGAACTTAATAAACTACTAAATGCAAAGATAATTTTCCCGGTGAGACACACATAATGGGTGTCTAATCTAGTTCCTGTAAGGAAGAAAAGCAATGAAATTCGACTGTGTGTCGACTTTCGTAAATTGAACCGAGCATCTGATAAAGACAACTATCCCCTTCCTCCAATGGAACAAATCCTTCAATAGGTATTTGGTTTAGAAAGACTATCTCTGCTAGATGTTTTTTCAGGATATAACCAGGTCCTCATGTCACCCCCAGATTAGCTCAAGACCACTTTTCGCACCCCATGGGGGACTTATGCCTATAGGAAGATGCCTTTTGGGCTTATAAACATCGGGGCCACTTTCCAGAGAGCATTGGACATTTCTTTCTGTGGTCTCATAAATCATTTAGTAGTGGTCTATCTTGATGATGTTATCATTTATTCTTAAAACAAGAAAGATCACTTGTCTCACCTTAGGGATGTCCTAGAACGATGCCAAAAGTACGACATATCTCTCAACCCTAAGAAATCAGTCTTTGCGGTAGAACAAGGAAAGCTACTCAGATTCATAGTATCCAATGATGGAATAATCATCGATCCCAAAAGAATCCAAGCCATTGCCAAACTTCCCCTCCTTCCTCCAAAAAATCCATGCAATCCTTTTTAGGCTAGATCAATTTCGTCAGAAGATTTGTCCCAAGTTTCTAAAAAATGGTAAGACCCTTACAAAATTTAATTAAAAATGAAATTTAGTATCGTTGGGGACCCCAATAAATTCAATCTTTTGATTCCATAAAAAATTCAATAATAGAAGCTCCTTCCTTGACGAGTCCCGATTTCTCTTGGGATTTCACTCTTTACACCTTCGCCTCTGACCGATCTTATGCCACCGTGTTAACACAAAAAAATGATGAAAGAAATGAAATACCCATTGCCTTCATGAGCTTAGATTTTAAAGGAGATGAAATAAATTACCTAGCCGTAGGTCAATAGGTGTATGCTATTTTTAAAGAAGTGAAACACTTCCGGTCATATATGCTGAAATCCAGAACTAAAGTCATTGTCCCTTACCCTGTCGTGAGGAACTTGTTAGTACAAAATGAACTAGGTGAAAAACATGCAAATTGGATGACGTCGTTACAAGAGTATGACCTCGAAATAACTCCCGCACAAATTGTTAGAGGTATAGGCCTATGTAAACAAGTGGTTGACTCAGTTGAAGAACAAGAAAATCAAATTGACATCTCGACTGAAAATCAACACAGCGGAAAACAAATCAACTGTGCACAAGCTGTTGCTAATTCTTGGTATGATGATATTAAATTTTATTTGACACATGGATCTACCCCTCACCATATTTATCCTAGAAATAGAAGAGCATGTAGGTTAAAATCTGCATCTTTCCAGTTCATAAATGATGTTTTGTTTCAAAATAATTTTGACGGTGTTCTTATGCATTGTCTGGAAAAAGATGAAGTAGGGAAAGTTCTATTTGAACTTCATGCAGGTGAAGCTGGTGGACACTTTGGTGGAGACACCACTGCCCAAAAAGTATTAAGAGCTGGGTATTATTGTCCCACGTTGTTTAAAGATGCCCACACCCTATGTCGCAAATGTATAATTTGCCAAAAGGCTGCTGGACGGGTGAAAAAGGCAACATTCCCTTTACAACCCATTACTATAGATTCACCTTTTTAGCAGTGGGGTCGTGACATCATAGGCCCAATCAATCCTTCTTCTTCACAACAGTACAAGTATATTATTACAACAACATATTATTTTACCAAATGGTCTGAAGCTGCACCTTTGAAAGTGGTAAACACGAATTAGGTAGTATCTTTCCTTAATTCAAATATCATTACTAGATTCGTCATTCCCAAATGTTTAGTTTTTGATAACAAATCTTATTTCTCATCCCTGGATATGAACGTGTTCGCTTTAGAAAAAGGGATCAAATTAAAATATTCTGCCAGCTACTACCCCCAAGGAAATGGTCTATCAAAATCAACAAACAAAAATTTAATCAAGATCATTAAGAGGACAGTTTTTGAAAACCATAAGAATTGGCACAACGCACTATTTAATGCACTTTGGGCTGATAGAGTGACACCCAAAACCTTTATTGGTAATTCTCCTTTCTTTCTTGTTTACGAGAGAGAAGCGATCCCGCCTCCTCATGTTTTACTCCCATCTTTGCAATTATCGTAGAAAGTTCAAGAAGAGGTTTGTCCTCTTGAAAATCGAATCAATGCTTTATTAAAGCTGGAGGAAGTAAGAACGCAAGCGAAGAAGAAGTTGGATCAACATCAATAGATTGTTAAAAAATGGTTTGACTCAAACTCTTCTTCAGATAGGAACTTTGAGGTAGGAGACCTAGTTCTCAAATGGGATAAACCCCACAAGGGAAAGGGGGAACACACCAAGTTCCAAAATCTGTGGTTGGGACCATTCGTAATCTATGAAAAACTAGGTCCTAGCTCTTTCCATCTGCCTGATTTGGAGGGTCGACCATACACTTTTCCAGTGAATGGCCAATCTCTCAAGAGGTATTTTTCTTGATGATTCCAGATCCACCTCTGTACATATTTTCTTTCTAAATTTTGTTTTTGTTTTTGTTTTTGGTTCTTTTCATTTTGCTTGTCTTTTTTTTACTGCTTTCTGAATAAATTTATGTCTATGCCACCATTTAATTCATGAAAGGAAACCATAATGCCTCATCATAAAGAAATAGTCAAGGTCATTTCAAAGTATCAATGCTGTAAATTGCTGAAACTCAGACTAGGAAAAGAAACTTCATGTTCGGAATAATCTTTCCGGTTTCACTTTATAATCATGAGAAGACACGATTATCATTAAAGCTCTTTACATTGTCCCTGTTTTTAAAAGAAAAAAACTCAAATACGCCTTCCTGTCTTCGAAAAGTTATTCTTATCAGAAAACTAAATCAGATCATGATGAAGGTCATCAAATGAAAAATTAAGTTGGAAAATACCAAACGTTTCAGAATCTGAAATTTTCAGCATCACCCCTCTCTTTTGAAGATCATAAAATTCATATCAAATGGTAAATAAATTATAAAGAGTTGTGGGAAGTGTTTGTAAACCCGCTGAGATACTGAACAGGTCTGTAGGCAATAGGTAGATGCATGCATGGTGCAAAGAAAACTTCGCTGGGGTACTGAACAGGCTTGCTGGCAGTGAAGCAATGTTGGGTTCAAGAAAATTATCAGGTATAAATTTTGATATTTATCGTAGAATGCCCTTCATCTTGAATTGATAATTCTTGGATAGGATAAAGGCATCAGAGTGGGTTAATTGATATCCCTGACGAGGCTATGTATGCCTGTTGGTAGCAATGACCCTGCCAACAGTATCAGAGTCATTGGCTTAAATATCATCTCTCTCATAATTAAAACTTGTCACCATATTGCATTTGAACAGAAAGACATATGACACTCGATTGTGTGATGTTTTTGAGTTTGAGTGGGATACTTGACTTACTATCGGCTGTTATTTAAATTTTTAACCATTCTGATCTGTCCTAACATGAATTCTCTGGTGATGCAAAGATAACTTCTTCTCCCAGTAAGTCGCCATTGTTGGAAGCCCTACATGTTTTCGCTATTTGAATGATAAATGACACTTTCTATAGCTGGCTTCACCTCATATTATCATTATGGATGATTACTGGATTATAAAAGATGTTGGGTAACTCTTTAAAAATTTTGCGTTTTCATGCTTGATTCATGACTGAAAGCATGAATCAAGCATGAAAACTTAGTTTCGTATTATATCCCTATTCAAAGCATTCTTTTAAAGGGTCATTGTGCTTGCATATACTCTATATTTAATACTTGAATGATTTTCCTTTGAGTGTGTTGAATATTGATATGATACCTTAGTTGATTCGCATTTGAATTATAAACATGTTTATTTGAACCCTTTGCAAATCAACTATGTTCATTGCTAGACATAATGCACAAGTATCGTATCATGTACTTGATCTTTTGCTGGAAGAGTGAATTGACATGTTTATCATTATGAGTTGAGGGTTTTGTCATGCCCTGTATGCGAGGCTTTTATTACCAGGAGCGCACAAACTTCATGACCGAAACCTTGATGTTTATACCATGATTGCGCAGGGGTTTTGCTTGGTTTCTTTCCATTTTATTCGCTCAAGTTTGTTTCTCCTACTCCTGCCATCGAAAACCAGAGCTATCTTGAGTCACCCCCATTGCAGTCTGGTCATAGTTTTAATGGCTCCTGTTGTTCGAATAGAGCCGAATGGCTATCAAGCGTTGCTGTCTCATGATGATGCAGTTGAGGATTTGAAAGGCCAGGGTTGGGATACTTTCATCAAGAGGTTCAAAGGGTATAACCTTTGCATGGACAAGGAATTCACACAAACACTTGATGGGTATAGGGCGAAAGTTGGAGATATTCAGTTGGAGGTGACCGAGGAGTTCATGAGCGAAGCCACTAGGCTTCCATCCACCGGTTAGAAGTGGTTCAAGAACTCGAAAATAGAAGAAGTGCTCTGGAGCCTCTTCATGACCTCCAAAAAGATCGATTGTTGTGAAAAAGGTATTCCTGTTTCTTTTCTTAAGGTTAGATGGCATGGTCTCCTATCGGTCCTTAAACAGTTTGTGACCTGTGAGGGCTGTTATGGTCTAGTGTTTCTCTATCATCTACGGTTTCTTATGCACTTCATAGGTTTTCATTTGAATGTGCCTTTCTATTTTCTCAGAATCCTATACAAGATGTCTAAGAGGTATAAAAAATAGAGCCTCGACTCTAGTTTGTTTCACCATGGCTTAATCAAGATTCTGGTAACACACCATTTGAAAAACATAGACGACTATTGGGATGAATTTTTAGTGAGAAATGGTTTTGTTTCTACCGTCGACCCTAATTCGTATGAATTGTTGGTAAAACAACACTTTGACAGTCCAAATAATAAGCCAACCACAAAACCCCTGAACAAAGTAATGCCCACTTAGTTCCCACATGAGCAATGGGCTGTAGAGTGTGAGTGGAGTGAACCTCCAGTGCATAATTTGGATAGTGGCCATAATGCCAATATGAAACCTTATGTCGACAGGTCTAAAAAATAGTCAAAACAGAAGCATGAAACATTAGGGTTCCAAAATAAAAGGGTTGGTCGAATCATTTCGAGAAGTTTAAGGAATCGATCTAAGCCTCATTTGAGCTCGATCGACCCGATCGAGGTAAATGAGGTCTCAGATCCCGAAATTGAAAATTTCCTTGCAGAAGAAGATCCTGATTGTCATAAATCAGATCCTAATCAGCCATACATATTTGTTAATAATATTCCATAGTGTCTCAAGGATAAAGGTGAGTTCACTGGTATTATTCTTGGCCCAGTGAACGTAACATATAGTATTGATGCAACCAGTCTTGACTGTATGTTCGATCAACATATCGTCTCTCTTGCACATTGTGAAGTTTGCCTGCATTGGATTGAACGATACTATATTGATATTCTTGTTCTCCAAGCTCAAATTAAAATGCTCACAAATCACAATGAATTACTCATAAATGAAAATCGTGACCTCAGAGAAAATGAACAGAGACAAGCTAAACGTCTTAAGAAGAAAGGCACCATTGTGATAAAGAATGCAGACAATGCGAATGCCATAATCAATTCTGAGCTGTCTTGATCCATGTTTAGTCATTGGTTTAAATGGTAAAATGGTTTTCCCCCCCTTATTACATTCATGTTATTTTTTGAATCAAATCGGTTAAACTTAGATTTCTTTTACCAATATAAGACTGGCTACAAAATCTCTCGATTCTGTAGCCAAGTCATTTTTATAAAAAAATTAGTTATTAGTTGTTAATCAATTATCTAACTTGTTCCTATTTCATTTTCAGGACATGATATATCTTGATGTTGATTTTGTGAGGTGGAACATGTTTGATTTAGATGATTAGTATCTCTTTTTTGTTTATTTTGTAAATAAGAAAAAAACTTTTATTAAATTTTGAAGAGACAATTTGATTATGAGTAGTTGTAGGCCCTCCACTTTTGTAATATTCTGATCTCATGGGATCTGATCCTATCCTAGGAGATAGGAAGATGAGATTTCAAAAAGACTCTTTAAATACTTTGTATTTTGTAAATGAGAGGCATCTTGGCCTGTAACCAAAGATGGGCGAATGACTTTTAAAAATTAATGAAACAACGTACAACATTTTGGCTTTAGTCCTTTGTGAATGGTGTTTCATTAATGTTTTGTTTTATCTAATCTTGATATATTAATATGTCGTGTAGCTTTAGAATCATTGATATTTTATGTTTCAGGATATTCATGTTATAAATATCTTTCATGATTCACTGTTCCAGATATTGACACTGTGATGATCTTTTCAATTTGAATATCATGATTTCTCTTTGATGTTTAGTTGAACCATGAGATGAATGTATTACACATAGATTTCTCTTAACGTAATAATTTGCGATCGTAAGATCACATAATCAACATGTGTTCCCTTTTTCGTCCATAAATCCTGGCTGCCAATACATTCTGTGAATTTATTCAGAAAAGTTTCAGTATAAGTCTATTGCATATTTATCTCGTAGGCGTGGCAGCTGGATGCTCTTGATTCATACGGAGGAACAAACACATTTAATGAACTAATATCAGGTTAGTTGTTTTGTTTCTAATTTCTGTCATTTTATGTATTAGTGAAACTAGAAAGTTTAGATCAGCTTTGACTATCTGTACATCTTTGTTTCATAACTTAGTTAATTCAAGTTTTGTTATATTTATAATTAGAAAAAAAAAATATTCAAATGTGCTTTCTTTATGTGCTTCTGTAAAACAATTATTTTTACATTGATTTCGTAAGTTTCTTGTAAAACTTGCAACTTGTAAATTCTGTTCACAAGCAATATTTTTATTGTTTTCCTCTTCTGCTCAAATACATTTATACATATAATTATATTAGAGATTATGCATATATTATTATTTAACATTAGTTAATTATTCCTTTTCTTTATCTTAGGATATTAGATTGGCTAACAGAGCCATTAAAACCGTTAGAACAGGTTACACCAAACGACTTGGGTTACTCGGACAACCCCGTACCAGATCTATTCTTCCAAGTTGACGACCGATCAATTTCGCCTGTCAAAAGACTCCTTAGCATATAAGGATTGCTCCTCCATACTAGTCAAAATTTGTTCCACATGTTAAAGGTGCTCCTCCCAAGTCTTGCTATAGATCAGTAAATCATCAAAGAAGACTAATAAGAACTTCCTTAGCTATTTGTTGAACAAGTGATTCATGCACGATTGGAAGGTGGCTGGTGATTTAGTCAACCCAAAAGGCATGACTAGAAACTCATAATGTCCATAGTGACACTGGAAAGTAGTCTTGGAAATATCTTTCTCCCTCATATTTATCCGGTGATAGCTAGAGCGCAAGTCAATCTTAGTGAAACATACTGCCCCATGGAGCTCATCCAATAGCTCATCAATCCGTGGGATGGGATATCTGTTTTTGATGGTCTTCTTGTTTAGATCCCTGGAGTCAATGCACATGCACATTGTTCCATCTTTCTTTTTCACCAGCACTACTGAAGATGCAAAGGGACTGGACCTAAGCCTAATGTGACCCGTATGCAACAACTCCTTAATTTCCTTTTCAATTTCATCCTTGTACTTCTTGGGGTGCCTATAAGGAGTGTTGATGATAGGTTTCATACCCTCCTCCAACTCTATGATGTGCTCAAAATCCCTATCTGGTGGTGCCCTTGGTTGTATAGGCTCAAAGACCTTGCTGTGCCTATCCATGATTTTCTTGATCTCGGGTGCATAGTGTGTTTCCCCCTTTTTGTCTGCTTTGACTGAAATTCTGCATTCTGCTGCATAAGCAATGTCTTCTCTCTGGAAGATGGCCTCCATGCGATTTTCTGTCACCACCCTTGGTGTGTTTCCTATCATGCCCCTGAGAATCACCTTCTTTCTTGTTTCTTCTGTGAAAGACATTTCCATGATTTTGTAATTTATGGTGATTGGCCCCAATGTACTAAGCCACTGCACTCCCTATTAGAATATAAGTGGAAGTGATCATTTTACCATTGAAAATTCCCTTTTCACCCAACCATAGGCTGAAGCCACCCTCTGAGCACCTTAACCTTGATAGAGAATCACTCTGGAAGTAAACCCTAGGCTACATAGCCAATCAAAGGGTAGCGCACCTTTCCCCAAGGATAGTGCATCAACAAGAGCTGATCAGATAGTCCAAACCCTAGCCAAGAGATATTCCAAGCCAAACATGATCCGCTAGCTACAACAGCTGCAATGACAACTCTCCTCAAACCCGCACACAAGACTGGGCACTACAATTCTGAGACTGCCTGCCAGAATGAGAACTGACCTCCTGTATTTATAATAATTATAGCTAATTTCCTGGGCCGGCTTCTCATTCTGGGTATCTGTCTATTCAGTATATATTATTAATTTTGGTCGACTTCTTCTCTTGGAGGCTAATAACCTAATATAAATTATCTTCTTGAGTTGACAAGTCTTCTAGGGTTATTAGCCAACTCATTAGGGTTTCTTGTTGCTTCCCGGAGTATTCTATCCTCGTTAGGTTTACACGTGGAGGTAAATACCTCCCGCAACTACCATAATATCAACACTCCCTCCTAGCTAGGGAGGTATTACAGGTAATGGTCTTGAGCACAAAAACATACCATTCACCCGGTAGCATCAACATAGTTGTATAGACTAGATCATGAGCACCATCATCATCAACAGTGTCATCAACTGCATCATCTCTCAAAACCATACTCTATTTAAGTAATCAAACATGATGCTCACTCCACAGAGTGATACACGAGTCGTTCTTCTAATCTAGAAGAGTAAATGCTCTGAACCATTTTTCGTCTGGGAAATCTCTGTCCTTTGATTATCCATCTAACTGATAATCATTTCAATACTGTTGATAATCTTCAAGGCAATTGAAACAAAATAGAACACGACTGTGTCTATCCATAGTAGTACATAACTACAATCTAGTGGTACACTACCACACCAAGTAACACACAAGTACTTGATCAACAACGTATAGTCACGAACAGTGGAACACATCCACCATAGTAGTATACATCTACTGTCATATAGTCTTCATAACAATCATCTGATATCAACCTACATAGAAACAATGTTATGATATAAACTGAATCGTATGGGACAAACTTTCACTCACATCTGTGAGATCTGAAAGAATATCTTCCTTTAGAGTAGAATAATGAGATATTTGGACTATTCTTCTCAAGCAAGGAATAATAACTGTCTTGTCTTCTGAACCTGGACCATTCCCCACCCTGGGCCATTCTTCCTACACTAATCAAAGTTCACCCTGGAGAGAATGTACAAACCCTAAGGAATGCCTATCCCTGATTGTTGAGCCTGGACCATTCCCCACCCTGGGCCATTCCTCCTACACTAATCAAAGTGCACCCTAGAGAGAATGTATAAACCCCAAGGAATGACTGTATAGACCATTTCCTTTGCTAACCACAAGAGGAAAAGACTATCCTGCATCAACCTCCAAAACATACCATTCCTCATGTTAACCACAATGAGAAATAGCTGTCCGGTGAGGCGAGCCAGTATTCTTGAGTAACCCTCAAGAAGAGAGACTTCCCTAGACCACTCCCCATGTTAACCACAATGGGAAGTCACTGTCTATGATACATCAACAATTTGGACCATTTCCCATGTTAACCACAATGAGAAATCACTGTCCGTTAGAAAACTCAATCCACTTTCCGAACATGAAAGAATTTTCCCAAGATGGACTATTTTTCAATGAATGTCTTCAATAATATTTTAGTGCTCCCTCCCAACCTGGGAGTCATCGCTTCCTTTTTCAATAAGGAAGTAGTCTCCATGAGCTCCAGCTTGAGTACGAAAACTCTTTCATCTTTTACCAAAATGTCTGCTTATTTACTCATCTGTGGAGATATGTATTGGAGAATCACTTTCTCCTTTACGGACTTCATTACGAATAATGTAATGCTTGATTTCAAATGTACTTTGGTCTGGAACACTGGTTTTCTATGAAGTCTTCATGTAGCTCTGATCAATAGAGTATATCATTGTTGGAAAACTGGAACATATCCATGTGGCACTTCTTCTATCATAAAGAGATCTGATCTACTGAGTAATCATCTTGATACAATATCTTTGTTTATAGAAAATCTTCACCGTGCTTCTGCTGTGAACTGGAGGTTCTCCACCAAGTTGTCTTCTTCTATATGCATGCAAGGGTATCTTTTTGGTATGCCTCAAAGTCTTGAGGTTTCTCTTCATACGCTCTTTATTCAATTTCTCTGGAGAACATTCTTTGCATTCATCTGATGTAGAAATCCAACTCATGGATGTTGCAGATGATATAATGTGTAACGTCCTCGACCATCGACACCATGGTTGGGCCAACATTACTACGTGGAAAAACACTACTATAACATATTATGCATTCTTATGAAATACAATTACTTAATAACAGTTAAACACAACGTAAGCACATTAATTCCATTAGCATACATAATCCACGACATTAACAATAATTCACGAATATAGTGGAATACATGTAAACATTTCTAGAATCACAGACATGCATATTTAATTGAAATTATACACATGTATATACTTATCTTTTAGACTAGATGTAATTCACCGACTGTGTGTAGACCTCCCACAAACCTCCCAGCCTTAGACTGCACTGCTCATCACTCTCAGCAGTAGGTCACCCCCAAGCTCAGACTAAGCTCCACCAAGTAGGGATTCCTAGGCTAGGAAGGGAATACAGGAAGACACACAGTCACAGGAGAAGTATTATCTCCCAGGATCCACTTATGCCCACTGCCCACAGACTCTCATTCTCCACATGTCTGTCCCACCCTAGGAGTATACACCTTCACTGTCACCAAGACAGTCCATCGACTGCTAACCTCCCTTCCCTTGGGTTTCAGCAATAGACCAGACCAGAAGTCTTCGAGCTCTGTGGAAGCTACAGGACTCCTTCCAGGAGTTCTCACTTCCTCCACGCACTCTCTCACCTGGAGAGAGTCACTCACAGACTAGGTAATCTGCCTCTTCAAAAAAAATCACCTCCCTCACATTGGCCAGCAAGCAACACACATTCCAACATTGCGTGGCCACAATAGTCAATTGGGAAAATGGGTATGGACACTCGAAACAGAAACGATCATTGCTAAAGCATAGCATGGCTCTGTGATTACATGATGCATTGAGATTTCTGGCAAGTAACACAGGATGCATGACTCAACAATTACGAGACATTTGGTTCTCCCAACCAACAATAAGGAATAGACTCACCGCTCTAGTTTCAAAAATGCATAAGGTGTACAGAGGTTCAATCATAGAGGCCAAATGCATACAGACGGAGGATGGAGGAATTGGAAGGTCGAACCCTGGATTCAGGTGATGGTTGGAGGAATGCCCACCCCACTCCTACGCAACAGTCGATGAAAAAAGGGAAAGAGAACACAACATGACTAATTTATTGGGTTAAATCGCATGCGCCTGGGTTGCACATGTCGCCCATGAAGCTGCATGCATCCCTTCCCAGGAACTTAGGACAAAACATAGATTTCCCATGGCTTTTGGGATAATATTAAAATATTATGCCTAAGGACTTAAGCCCCTAGGCTCCACACTTAGCCTTTCTTTCCAACCTTCCAACCCCCAATCCCTTACCCAGGTTTTTTGGAAGCTTAGTCCCCCATCACTCATTCATCGTGGCCAGTCCACACACAGATATGTTTTGTATTAATACTGTGCATAATTACATGTACAAAAATCAGGCTCCTGGCCTTCAACACTTAGGCTCCCTGGCCTAATAACACGTAGGCCCACTAGCTTATATAACTTGTCTCACCAACCTTATAAACTTGAATTACAGTTCATAAACAAGCTTTATACTTCATAGACATGATTTACAACAAGGCTCGGCCTTGGGGACATTACAATCCCCTCCCCTTATTTTTGCACTGTCCTCAATGCAACTTTACACTGCATATGCAAAATTTTCAAAATTTTCAAAAAGATGAAGGTACTCTGCCCGCATAACATCTTCATGCTCCCATGTCACATCCTCAGGACCGTACCAGGTCCACTGGACCTTTACAAGCCTTATGGATCGATTTCGGAGCTGTTTGTTTTTCCTGTCCAATATGCGCACATGATGCACTTGCAGGACACCTTCTTGCTTCACCTGGATCACATTCCAGTCAATTACATGATTAGCATCAGGCATATACTTTTTAAGAAATGAAACATGAAACACATTATGTACAGTCATGGATGCAGGTAATGCAAGCATATATGCAACTGGCCCAATCCTTTCCAGGATTTCAAATGGCCCACAAAATATGGCTGCCAACTTGGCGCAACTTCCCAGCTTCAGGGAACTCCTATTAGCTTTCACTTTCAGGAAAAAATGATCACCTACTTTGAACTCTCTGTGGGTTCTGTTCTTGTCAGCATAATTTTTCTCCCTGTCCTGGGAAGCTTTCAAATTCTTCTTAATTTTTATCATTTGGTCCTCCATCTCCTTGAGCAACTCTAGCCCAACTACTTTTCTATTAGCTGGATTATCCAAACTTACTGGAGTATTGCACTTTCTTCCATAAAGTGCTTCAAATGGGATCATCTTCAATGATGCATGATACCCATTGTTGTAGGCGAATTCTACCAAGTGTAGGTAGTCTTCCCATCTTGATGGTTTGTCCATCACATACATTCTCAGTATGTCTTCTATTACTCTGTTCACCCTCTCTGTCTGTCTATCAAACTCAGGATGATAAGCTATACTAAAGTTCAGATTCATTCCGAATCATTTGAACAATCCTTTCTAGAAATTCGAGGTGAATTTTGGGTCTCTGTCAGACACGATCGTTTTAGGAATTCCATACAATCGTGCCACTTCCTTTATGAAAGTATCAACGACATCTGCTGCCTTGTGAGTAGTTTTCAGTGGAATAAAATGTGCAACTTTTGTAAGATTGTCCACCACCACCATGATCAAATCATGCAGCTTGCCTATTCGGGGCAATCCCATAATAAAATCCATCGTTACTACTTCCCACTTCCACTCAGGAATGGGTAAAGGTTGCAACAACCCTGTTGCGTGCCTATGCTCAGCTTTAACTTTCTGGCACTCCATACATCTAGCGATGTATTCAACGATCTCTCTCTTCATACCCAACCAAAAGTAATGGCTCTTGACCGCTGCTACTGTTTTCTGATATCTAGGGTGCCTTGCATAAGACACATTATGCATCTCCTGCAAAATTATATGTTTCAAGCACTGGACATTGGGTACAAAAATTCTGTTCTTGTACAATAGTATTCCATCTGTTTCCAATTTATAAATTTCCATCTTCTGTGGCATCTTACCTTGCTGTAGCTTGGCTACCAATTCTCTATACTGCAGATCTACATTTGCAGCCTCCAGAATTATTCTTTTAATATCAGTCTGATACATGCTAATGGTTGAGGCATGTAATTCATGCACCCTCCTGCTGAGTGCATCAACCACTTTATTCTCCTTTCCTTTGATATGCTTGATCTCAAAGTCGTACTCACACAAAAATTCCAGCCACCTACTTTGTCTAGCGTTTAGGGTTGGCTAACCAAACAAATATTTTAGACCGTTATGGTCTGTTCTGAGTTCAAACTTCCTTCCCATGAGGTGATGCCTCCATTTATTTAGAGCATGAACTATGGATGCCAACTCCAAGTCATGGGTTGCATAGTTCTTCTCTTGCTCTTTTGATTTCCTGGAATCATAACAGATTACGAATCCATTCTGATTGAGGACCGCTCCCAGTCCTTCTTTGCATGCATTAGTGCATAATATGAAATCTGCATTTGGATCTGCAATCCTCAGGATTGGAACACTGGTTAACAATTGCTTCAATCGCTGGAAACTTTCCTCACATCCCTCCGTCCAGTGAAACTGCTTCCCCTTTCTTTGCAAGGAAGTGATAGGGTGAGCTATCTTGGAAAACCCTGCGATGAACCTTCTGTAATAACTAGCCAATCCCATGAAGGATCCAACTTCCATTACATTCGTTGGCGCTGACCATTCTCCAATGGATTCAATATTCTCATGGTCTACCGCTATCCCATCCTTTGAGATAATATGTCCCAAGTAATGGATCCGCTTCTGATAAAACGAGCACTTGCTCAGCTTGACATACAGTTGGTGCTCTCTTAGCACCTGCAACACCATCCTCAGATGTTGTTCATGTTCTTCTTCAGTCTTGGAATACACCAGAATGTCATCCAGGGAGACGATGACAAACTTGTCTAGATAGTCCCTGAATACTCCATTCATCAAGCTCATAAAACCAACGGGTGCATTTGACTGTCCAAACGACACCACTATGAACTTGTAATGACCATACCTTGTTCTAAAGGTGGTCTTGTTGATGTCTTCATATTTTATTCTTACTTGGTGATATCCCTATCTTAGGTCTATTTTCGAAAATATCTTTGCATCCTTCAACTGATCGAAAAGATCATCAATCCTCGACAGAGGATAATTGTTCTTCACCGTCACTTTTTTCAATTGCTTGAAATCGATGCACAATCTCAGTGTTCCGTCCTTATTCTTTACGAATAGGATCAGGGCACCCCAAGGCAACATGCTTGGGCATATATACCCCTTCTTCATAAGTTCTTCAAGTTGCAGCTGCAACTCTTTTAGTTCTGGCGCACTCATCCTGTACGGAGCCTTTGACACTGGAGCTGCTCCAAGCATCAAGTTCACAGAGAAATTGATATCCCTTTTTGGAGGTAGTCCAGGTACTTTTTGGAATACATCTTAGAACTCTTTAAGTAACTCATGATCCTCAATACTTGACACCTTATCCTTAGGTGTTTCCCCCACATGGGCTGCAAATAATTGATAGCCTTTTCTGTAGCACTTCTTCAGTTGCATTGTTGATATTTCTCTAACAATAACAACTCTAGGAATTCCTTAGATGACTCTTTGATTCCCTTCTTCATATAAGCAAGTGAATGCCTTTTTCTGACAGTCCAAGATGGCATGGTGCTGGTCCAACCAGTCCATCCCAATTAGACAGTTATAAGAACCTAACAGCAGAATGTTCAAATCAGCCTTTGTGCTCAGTCCAATCATGTCTATAGTACATGAATTGACTAACTCCGTGACTTTCCTCTTGGTTCCTGTAGCTAGCTGTACTAACCAAGAATTTTCATGTTTGCTTCTTATCAAATGCAAACTTTCTACCACTCTAGGGTCTATATAACTATGTCTAGCCCCTGAATCAACTAAAATAGTAAATGGTTGGTTTTTTATCATACCTTCTACTTCAATCATGTGCGACTAATACTCACCTTGCTTGTTGTCCAAGGCTGCGCATATCCTTGGAATTATACTGCCCATGTCCTCCACTGTTTCAGCCTACTGAACATTGTGGAGAACTCTTACTTTATCATTTCTATGGGGGCAATCCATGTACCTATGGTTTTATTTACAACCCGAGCATTCCATAGGTGGCGGCCTTGACATTTTCCCACCCACTTCAACCTTCCTGGGCTCTCTAAGAGTCGACTGTCCTTGAGGAATGTTTCTGAAAAAGGGTGGTTTATTTCCCTTCTGCCTCTGTTCTTTCTTGAACTTTTTCTGGTCATCCCAAGCCTTCTGAAAGGTAGGCTTTTCTCTTTGTTGTTCAAATAAGCACTTCTCTCTTCTTATCGTTTCTTCCATAGTCTTTGGGTCATCATACTGAATATTATCCCCAATAGGAGGCGATAATCCACTCAGGTAGCTCTGAATCTTGACAGACTCATCTTTGATGAACGAAACATACTTCAGTAATTCCAAAAACTTTCGTTCATACTCATCAATGGTCTGGTTGTCCATATTGAGTTCAAAGAACTCTTTCATCTTTCTGTCATAATATCTTTTAGTTAAGTATTTCCTCTCGAAATACCTCTTGAATTATTTCCATGTGATGTCCCTTTCTCTAATGTGCTGCACCTGCACAAGTTGATCCCACCACATGGATGCCTTTCCCTTCAATTGATACATGGCAATCCTGCCCTCTGCATGAGAGGAATAATTTTGCAGTTGAAAGTATTTCCCCATACCAAGAAACCAAGTTTCGACATCTTCCTCCTTCTTATGTTCTCCATCGAACGTTGGAGGCTTGATCTTGTTCATTTCCCCTTTCAATTCATCCATCCTAGATCTCCTATGCTTTCTGGTAGGAGATGGGCTTGAACTACTATGTGCTTCCCTACTGGAATGCTTTGGGGAGCGACGACGATGTCTGCTGACACTCCTTGATCTTCTTTTCCTCTCAGGGGTCCTGCGACTCTCTGTCTTGCTTGAGTCACTCTCCTTTTCCAATTTATTTTCTATTCTTTCCAGACTCTTCAACATCCTTAAGTTGAATTCACCCTTCTTATCCCTAACTTTCATGAGCGTTCGACTATCAACTAGGAGAGCCTGGGCATCTTTCTACAATCTTTCAATGATTTTCATCATATGTCCTTCCTTATCCATCTCTCTTCCTTGCCCATTAGAGTTTGATCCTTCGACTACCATGTTGACATTCCTTCGTTCTCTTTCGTTCTCTGAATTGGAGGCAATCCACACCTCTTCCATTCTCTTCTCTCAATGACAACCCTATTCGGTGCAGACAACAGGGATTTGTCAGGTCGTCATTCTTAGAAAATTCCACACATTCAAAACCATTATGATTTAAGAAAACGCTTCGACTTCACAAATTTTCCAAGTTCTGCTCGACTCTGTAATTTTCATAGCTCCCTCTTTCTTAGCCCCTACCCTTGTAACCAAAGGTCATGACCAAATGCTATACTACTAGGTTCTACTTGGGCTTTCGACCTTCGAAGAGTTTAAGGTACACACATCTATCTCCTGGAGTTTCGATTTACTGAATTCGTGTAAATCGGGTGGAAGGATGGTCCACGCTTACCAAACATCCAATGGTTAAAATCCACTACGGTTCTTCCATCTTCAAAGATTTCAGGACTTCGGAACTTCGGGTTTCGGGTTTTCGGTAACCAGGAGTTCGAAATGCAGTAACCCAAACCACTGGTCACTCCATTCCCTGAACTCCGATACACAAGTTCTTGTACGAGATCCAACGATCCTCGATGATTTGGATCCAATGGTCCAGATCTTTTCGGAGTTTCGTGAACTGGGAGTTCACGATGCAGTGACTCCAAATCTCTTGTCACTTCAATCCCCGAATTCCGATATGGGAATTCATGTATGAGATCAATGGCTGTGAGCCTCCCCTGATCCGATGGTCCAGATATCTCATAAGCTTACACCTGTCAAATCTCTTCATCCCTAACTTCCTCGCTAGTTGGCTGGATCCGATGGCTCATGGGGTTTCGACACTTCTTCCTGGAAGTGCTCCACCATCCGATTCTACCCTTGTTAATCTCTTTCGTGATTCGGGACTTGGAGTGACCAAGAATTTGGCCTGCGCTCCAAGTTCACGATCCCTGAATTCATGAAATGATCCAATGGATCAAACCAACCACGATCAACGACCCACGTTTATTCTGGATCCTAGGGTGGCGAGTTTCTCCATCCACTAACCACCTTGCAACTTCTGGCTATCTTATGGTCCTCGCGATTTCGCGAGTTCTCAACAGAGAATTCTGACCATCCAACTCTGCTTCTCAAGGACTTCTGGTCAATGACTGGGTACCCTCCTTATGAAATTTCATCTACTTGATCCAACGGTCCTGACGAATTCAGGATTTCATGTATCGCGATTTCCACACTCCTGTGAAACTCCAAAGGGTTTTAAACCTTGTGCACGTTCTCTAGATTTGACGGTTGTGAGGGTTCTCCTTTCCTCCCGAACAAATTCTATGGCTCCAACACTTCTGGTGTGGAGTTCTCTCTGTCCCTGTGGCCATATACCACATCGGTTGCAGTTTTATAATACCGCTACACCTCCTGAGCTTTGTAACACAGTTAAGTAGTCCGTTGACACTCAGAAACATTCTGAGGTCTGAAATTATTCCTCCAGACACAATTTCTTATCGAAACTAGGTCCAAAGACCACTTATCCGGCCCATCCAAACTCAGCGTTGAAACTAGGCTCTGATACCATACTGTAACGTCCCCGACCATCAATGCCATGGTCGGGCCAACATTACTACATGGAAAAACACTACTATAACATATTATGCATTCTTTTGAAATGCAATTACTTAATAACAGTTAAACATAGCGTAAGCACATTAATACCGTTAGCATCCATAATCCACGACATTAACAATAATTCTTGAATACAACGAAATACATGTAAACATTGTTAGAATCACAGACATGCATATTTAATTGAAATTATACGCATGTATATATTTATCTTTTAGACTAGATGTAAATCACCAACTGCGTGTATAACTCCAACGAACCTCCCAGCCTTAGACCGCGCTGCTCATCACTCTCAGCAGTAGGTCACCCCGAGCTGGGACTAAGCTCCATCGGGTAGGGATTCCTAGGCTAGGCAGGGAATACAGGAAGACACACAGTCACAGGAGAAGGATTCTCTCCCAGGAGCCACTTATGCCCACTTCCCACAGACTCTCATTCCCCACATGTATGTCCCACCCCAGGAGTATACACCTTCACTGTCACCAAGACAGTCCATCGGCTGCTAACCTCCCTTCCCTTGGGCTTCAACAACAGATTGGACCGGAAGTCTCTGAGCTCTGTGGCAGCTACAGGACTCCTTCCAGGAGTTCTCACTTCCTCCGCGCACTCTCTCACCTGGATAGAGTCACTCACAGACTAGGTAACCTGCCTCTTCAACAACAATCACCTCCCTCACATTGGCCAGCAAGCCACACACAGTCTAGCACTGCATGGCCACAACAGTCAATTGGGAAAATGGGTATGGACACCTGAAATGGAAACGATCAACGCTAAAGCATAGCGCGACTCTGCGATTATAGGATGCGTTGAGCTTTCCAGCAATAAACACAAGATGCACGGCTCAACAATTACGGTACATTCGGTTCTCCCAACCAACAATAAGGAACAAACTCACCGCTCTGGTTTCATAAATGCGTAAGGTGTACAAAGGTTCAATCACAAAGGCCAAACATGTACAGACAGAGTGTTGTTCCTGAGTCTGTACTTAAGGCTAAAAAGTACAGTGTCAAGGCATCCGAAAGTGGTTAGGATAAGGAGAAGGGAAAATGTCAACCTTTGGAGAAAGAGTCTAAGGGAGATTTCTTCGTTGGGGTTGTCTGGCTTCGAACTACTCCTGAATAGTTATGTCTCGTTCAATGACTGCCCATGATTGTTCAAGTTCAGCCCGGTTAGTTGCTGTTTTAAGGATAGTGTTGAAGAGGTTTAAGGCAATGTGCGTTTGGTTCAAGAATCCGGGTTCAACGTTAGGTTGAGTTGGTGTGGGAACTGTCATGGGGGAACAATACAGGTAAGAGAACTGTTAAGAAAGGTTGAGTGCTGTCTCAGTTTAGTTTTATAAAAGAGAATTCACGGTTGCAGTATTAACGATGTATGCAAATATAAGGCTCGTTCCCGTAACTGTATTATATTTTAATTAAAGGGGGGAGATGGGGAAAAACATTAAGCCATTTACAATGTCAGGTTCCTACCAGGGGAAAATCTCACGTAGTAACGAAAGAAGAAAATATTTAAGAAAATAACTGATGTAACAAAAAATGCATGTAGAATTCCGAAACTGCAAATTGGTCTTACACAGCTGATAGCTGGTGCAGAGGAAAGGCAATAAAAAATTATAGAAAACCCAAATTTATTCGTTATAGTAGTGGTAGTACTAAAGTATAACGAAGCACATCAATTACGAATATGAATTGAAATTGAAAAATGAGGAACAAAAAAGCAAACTTGTAATACAGAAGTGACGGAATTGAGAATCTCGGATCTGCTTGTATTAAATCTCAATGCAAAAACTCTATTATAAAATCTCAAAAAAGGTCGAGCCTCATTTATTTCTCTCTAGGGTATATTTATATAATTTCTGCATAGCAGGTAGAATCTCAATAGTCACAAAAATTTCAGTTATGACAGAGGAGAGAGCAATCGCTCCATCTCCCCTATTCTGTCTTCACTTAGTGCCAGGTGCTCGTCTTCGCGCGGATTCGGTGCAGGCGATACATATTTCCACAAGCTGAGATACGAGTTGTGAAGGTTCCGCTTGACAGCTGTCCTCAGCGAAGTAACATTCTTGAGCTAACTGCTGCAGCTTGTCCCCCATTTGTGCATCGATGATGTCGAGGGCACTTAGTTGCGTGCTGGGCTGGATCAAGTGCTTATCAACTTGGGCCATGTCCACCCTATCTATCTGAAAGATATCTGCCGAATCTCTCTCATCCCTCTCTTTCAGATCAAGCGAGATCTGTTCTACATTCATTTTCTTAATGTTTCTGCGTCGCCTCCACTTTCCATACCCAACAGCTCGCCATCTATAGAATTGAAGGCTTCTTCTAATGAATTGGTTACCCTTTGGGCTTGTTCCTTGCCCAGGGCAATGTTGTGCTCCCAATCCTTCAACAGAATATTACCTCTGGTTTGTTCTGGGATGGCGAGTCCAGGAGAACCTGCCTAAACTCTGTTGTTCGTGGCTATCACCGCCTCCTGGAAGGCGACTCGAGCCGCTTCAACATCCCTTTCTTTGATAGTCAGGTTCTCGGAAACCTGATTCATCAAGAGATAATTCTCTTGGATCACTCCCGCTTTGGCGAGCAAACTCTTTTGTGCCAAAGATATTCTGTTCCGAATCTCGATCGCTCGGGATTTAAACCCCTCGATGCCGATCATCCTGCTCTCGACGATCTCTACCTGAGCCTGCAGCTCTGCAATCATAGCCCTTTGTTGCCCCGCCTGTATTCGACCGTCTCGGACCATGAGATGCGCTTGCTCGAGCTTGGTTTTGAGCGCTTCTATCTCATGTTTATTGGCTAGTCGGGCCAGTTCTATTTCCACACTCACCTGACCTTTAGCATTTTCTGTGGCCAAAGCTACTCTGGCTTCGAGAGTCTTGATCAGGCGATTTTTCCTTTTGAGCTGGTTTTTTAGCAATCCGACTGAAAACTGGTTCGCCGATGCATACGCCCCTAGCGTTACTGCGATCTCCGTGGTGAATTGCTCATTCTTTTTGTTCTTTCCATCGGTCATAACTTTTAACTTCTTAACAGTGGACTCTCCCTCTTGGTAGAACTCTCTTTTCACCACCGCTTTTCTCTTTTTATCAAAGAAAAATTCGTTCGGAGGAAGTTCCTCTGTTGTTATGGGCCTTAGTTCCTCGTTAAATATCCATCCCTCGCTGACATTTCCCTGTGCCGACTGCAAGGGTGTGACCGAGGTGATGGGCTCTCCGATTTGATTTGCCGATTCTTTTGGAGTATCGACATGATTCTGCTTCTTTGGAGGTTCATGGGTCTTTGTCTCAGTTTCCGAATTATGTTTCTTTGGCGGGTCCGGAGTCTGTGCCTTTTCTTCGGGCTTCTTGGTTTGTTTTCCTTCATCCTGGCGTTTTCCCGAGTCGGGAGCTGCGTCTTTAGGGCCTTCAGTATCCTTCGGTTCCGTCTCGGAAACGCCCGAACCCCCTCCTCGCAACACAGCGGGGAAACAACTTCGTCTGTGTTCCTGGAATTTCAATAGAGAGGCTGAGTCTTCCGGTGCTAAGGATCGGATCTGAGCCAACACTTCCTCATAAGACCTCGCCCCTTGAAAAACATCATCTGGGGGTGAAAAATCATGTTCAAACCTCTTCAGCCCACAATTAGCTAAATGGTTGCTCACGATTTTATGAGGATCATGTTTTTTATACTCGATGGAGACCAATTTCAGGTCTTCCAGGGCTGTAGCCTCGGCTTTGGCATGCCTAAAATCCAATAAAGAATAAGAATTTAGCTGAATGGGAAAAGACGGCCACACCTTCTTTGAAGATCCTTTGAGTTCTTTACTCACCCTGCCAATCACTGTCTGTCGGGCGACCTCGCGACAAGCCAGCTTGTCGGGGATGAACAATGGTAGTGCAAGTGGGGGAACAGTAGCCCCGAACACTCTAAAGTAGGAGAACTCTGCCTCCACGTACCAGTCCGCTATACCACTCAGGTTTGCAACAATGTTTTCCGAGATACGAGGTGGTGGGTGACCAAAAATGGCGATATGCAGGGGCACCATCACCCAGTTGAAAATTTTGTATATGAAATTGTCCGCTTTATTTTCCCACAGTTTGTCGTGATACTCATGTACGGGTTTTTCTTGGGCTGGATTCCAAGCCCATCTCATCAAGGGGAATGGTGTCATGGAACATATCGCGTCCATAACATATGCGGACATGAAAAATGAGGATGGCCTCCCACTTGCCTTCTGCTCCCGATACTCCATGACCCGGTTGGCCAAACTGTCCGAGAGTATCTTTTCCCAATTAAACGAGCAACCTTCTGCTACCCGAAACATGAGAGGCACCCACGCAATGAAGAAATGCGATGTGTCCTCCCTCCCGAATAGTCGACATGTCATCATTGCCACATACTTATACTGTGGCTCCAACGAAGCGATTGAATAAACGTCCTGGTCATTTGCTCTGAATTTCGCTGAGCGCGAAACCCAATCCTTTATCAAACCGGGCATGGTCTTATCATATTGTGTGCACTCCTTCTCTTTGAAATCCTCCAGGAATTCAACACCATACATGTATTCAAATGTGGTCGGGAGCTTATACATGGTTTGGATATGCTCCGGCCTAAAATTCCCGACCGTGACCCGCTGGTCGTTCATGATAGTTTTGGTGGGTAGGTCTATGTGATCCAACGCCCATCGGATCATATCATAATATGGGAGAAACCGTGGTCTGGCTTCTACCCTGTGCATTCTGGATTGAACAACTATCTTGTATTTAGTGTTTAGGTCATCCTTTTCATTGTCGTCTGAGTCTGAATAATTCACCAACTCCGATTGCAGAATGTTTGAAACAAACGACCAGCTAGGGACCGAGTCGACACTCCGGGGCGAAGTGTCGGAGACATTATCTGAACCTTGCCCTGCGACCTCGACATTCGCCTTTGCTGCTTTCCGTGGAGCCATAGTTGAAGCTTTCGTTTTCGCCCTTCGGCGATAGAACTGCGTATACATGCAGAAATTAGTTCACTCGGAATTGACGAGCTCTACGTGCTTATGAAAATGCGTTCGTTATAATAAAATGAAACTCTTATATATATTTGAAAATTCGGTACTTTTCGAAATAAGCCTGTCAAATCGTAAGTAGAAACAAATTAATTGCGTAAAATTCGATCTTATATGCGTGGATTTACCCTACTTATCCATAAATGTCATAAATTTCTGGCGGTTTGACAGTCAGTCGAAGCATGGAGAGAAAATGGCTACCTCAGGAAATGTGCAGGCCTCGAGGCGCGGGATACATCTCGCTTTATCTTAAATTATCAAATCTTACCACCGTTCATCAATTCCTCGCTGTTCGCTACTTCGTGGATTTTCTTTTAACATTTTGAGTCCCCAACTCCCGAGATCGCGAGGACCGATTTTGGCTTAATTAACAGTAATCGCGATTTGGAGCATCATTAATTTTATAATCAATCTATTCGCCATATCGTAACTCGGAACTTCGAAGACAGGTTTCTGGGAGATTAGTATGCCGAGTCACGAAACTGTGAGATGGCGATAATTAAGACTCAATTAAGGGGAAGAAAATCTTGGGTTAGGCGGTTAATTAATCATGCTATAATTACGTCGCAACTTCGTGAGTCGGGGTTTTAGACGCCGTAACTTTCCAAAAGATAGTGTCGACTGGCGAAACGCCGAGAACAGACTTTAACCATGGTTAGCCTTTTTGCCTTTACCTTGACCAGGATTAGCCCGAAAGAACCTCGCGTTCTCGGCTCTCGAAGTTGTAAAATAAAAACTCAAACTTGGCGAACGCCGAGGCACGAAACCCCGACAACGTCTGATCACTGAGTTAAAATATTTTACCCTGGTTACTGTCTTGAGTGAAAATTTAAAACGACTTCGCCGTTTCATGACTCGGGACGTGCAAATTCATGGGTTATAGTATCCGACTTGCGAGATCCCGAAGTAAAACAAAGAGCGCGACATTCTTACGAAAGTGGATTTGTTTCGAGAGTGGAAAAACATCGCTGCTTACGTAATAAGGTTGCGGAGTTTTCAAAGTCTCTGGGGAAAGAAACAAAAGAACATCTTTAGATTTCAAGTATCAAAAATTGAAAATTGTGAAGGGTAAAAATAAAACAAGGGCGGCTCCAACACAAAGGATGGAGGAATTGGAAGGTCTCACCCCAGATTCAGGTGATGGTTGGAGGAATGGCCACCCCACTCCTATGCAGCAGTCGACGAAAAAATGGAAAGAGAACACAACACAACTCATTTCCCGGGTTAAATCGTATGCGCCTGGGTTGACACATGTCGCCCATGAAGCTGCATGCGTCCCTCCCTAGAAACTTAGGACAAAACATAGATTTCCCATGGATTTTGGGATAATATTAAAATATTATTCCCAAGGACTTAAGCCCCTAGGCTCCACACTTCGCCTTTCTTTCCAACCTTCCAACCCCCAATCCCTTACCCAGGTTTTTTGGAAGCTTAGTCCCCCATCACTCATTCATCGTGGTCAGTCCACATGTAGAGATGTTTTATATTAATACTATGCATAACTACATGTACAAAAATCAGGCTCCTGGCCTTCAACGCTTAGGCTCCCTGGCCTTATAACACATAAGCCCACTAGCTTATATAACTTGGCTCACCAGCCTTATAAAATTGAATTATAGTTCATAAACAAGATTTATACTTCATAGACATGATTTACAATAGGGCTTGGCCTTGGGGACATTACATAATCACTCATGTAGATATATGTTTGGTGTACTGGAACAAGTAATCATCATAGTCTTCTCCCTCCATCTGGGAGAACCTCTAGTTCCAGATCTCGCAATGCTTTCATTCATAAGTCTTTCATACACCGTTCTTCATCACAACTTTCAGTTCCTCTGCTTGATTTCTTTTAGTGAGTTCATATCAGGCTAACAATCTTGTGATTCTTGATACAATGACTGGTTGTTCTGGATTCTCTTTCTTTCTTGGAATCTTCATGTTCTTCCTCGTGTTTAGCTCTTGGGTCCATGGATTAGATTCCATTCCCTGAAGATTCCATTTCTTTCTTTCATCATAGGATCACAGATGTGGATGGATAACCATGGATACTTAGAGGCTTTTCTTTGAAGAAGTCTTCTTCTGCGGTTGAACTGAACACATACTGTCTTTCATGGTTGCTATCATGGATATATACTTCATCATATTCAATGGATAATAGGATGAGCTCCCTCCTAATCCTTTTCATGTATGAGTGCACATAATCGGCTCCCTTCGTCTGATAGAGTCCATGCTTCCGTTTGTATCCTTATTGTCTTCTGCAATATATAATTGGCTCTCTCTATCTAACAGAGTCCACGCTTCCGTCTTGTTGTTTTCTACAAAAACGTTATAAGTCTTTCTCTGACTTCTTTATGTCTTTGCTTCTTCTGAGTCTCTTCATGATTGACTTGGCGTATTTCATCCTTTCATGTGTATTATCTAATGATATCAATCCTTATCTTATTGTTCTTCCATAGGTATAGTTATTCTTGGAATACATTATCTTTCAAGGGATAGATATACAAGATATGTATAGGGACAATATAAACGAGATATGTACAAGAAATAAGAAGAGTATTGTTACCTTTAGAAGAAGAAGTCTCTTTCATCCTGCTTAGTTTTCTTTGTAGGTTCCTTTTCTTCGGCAACTGATGCTTCGTGTTTTTCCTTCCTTTTCCTTAGCTCGGGACAATGATTCTTGTAGTGACCATACTTTTGACAGTTGAAGCATTGTATTTCTGAAATGTATTTCTCTTGATTTGGCTTCCTCCTCGAGACAAACTTCCTTTCGTTCCTGAAGTTCTTGAATCTTGCTGTGAAGGCTTGATCATCGTACTTCTTTTGGGGTTTCTCTTTTGTACTGATCCTTGATTCTTCTTGAGCACATCAAGTCCAAAGTTCTTCCAATGTCAGATACTCCTTTCTTGTGCTCATGCTTGTGGCAAATGCATCCCACGTCTTGGGAAGACCATTGAGTACTATGTTTACCAAGTCCTTCATTGAAATGATCTCTTCAATAGCTTCTAGTTGATCTCTTAACTGAGAGATTCTCACAAAGTATGATGTTATGCTGTCATCATCATTCATCTTCATCTCACAGAGCTCATTCTTCAGATTCATGACTTGTCCAATGTTTCTGACTGAGAAGAGGTTTGTTAGGGCATCGTACATCTTCTTCGATGAGTCAAGATGGGAGATGTAGGGTATCAAGTGGTATTTTATGGATTCCACTATGATACTCATAGCATTAATGTCATCGTCTTTGAACTTCTCCATAGCTGCAACATTCTGCTGTTCGTTCTCTTTCCCTTCTTCAAACTCTGGTTTCACGATCTTTCCTTTCATGATATCCAACACTTTATTCTTGGCAAAGATGAGGTAAATCCTTGTCTTCCATGCTCTGAAGTTAGAGGATCCATCTAACTTGTTCTTTGAATTCATAGAATAAGTCATGGCTTCTTTGACTTGGTCAAACCCTAGATTTGACCACAAACTCAAACTTCACGTCTTGTCTTGCTGAGAGTATCAGGAGATGCGCTAGGATAGAGTGCACTGATCTATCCGGAGAGTAGGTCAATCCATTCACTTAAGGTGGCTCAGTAAGAGGATTAGGGTTTCTACAACTGCTCCTGCTAGTAACCCTAGCGGCAGTGTCTTGGAAGCTGCTTCTACTAGTAACCCTAGTGATAGTTCCTCAACGAGCTCAATATCCTAGCGGCTATGTTTCCTTCTAGTGTTTAGACTGAATGAAGGAGATGTGGGCCCATAACCTATTAGAATATAAGTGGATGTGCTCATTTTACCATTGACAATACCCTTGTCACCCAACCATAGGCTGAAGCCACCCTCCAAGCACCTTAACTTTGACAGAGAATCACTCCGGAAGAAAACCCTAGGCTAGATAGCCAATCAAAGGGTAGCGCATCAAAAAGAGATGATTAGATAATACAAACCCTAGCCAAGAGATATTCCAAGCCAAACGTGATCTGCTAGTTGCAATAGCTACAATGGCATCTCTCCTCAAACCTGTGCACAAGACTAGGCACTGCAGTACGCACAAGACTGGGCACTGCAATTCTGAGACTGCCTTCCAGAATGAGAACTGACCTCCTGTATTTATACTAATTCTAGATAACTGCCTGGGCCGACTTCTCATTCTGGGTATCTATCTATTCAGTATATATTATTATTTTTGGTTGACTTCTTCTCTTGGAGGCTAATAACCTAACATAAATTATCTTCTTGAGCCGACAAGTCTTCTAGGGTTATTAGCCAACTCATTAGGGTTTCTTCTTGCTTCTCGGAGTATTCTATCCTCGTTAGGTTTACACGTGGAGGTAATTACCTCTTGCATCTACCATAATATCAACACTCCCAGGATGATGTTGGTGTCTGGGAGATCCATAACATAGAAATCCTATGACAAATCATGTCTACCCAAAGTAAGTTTAATCCCTGGGATGTACCTATTACAAGACATGGTGTGTCCACCTACTACCTCCACACGAAATCCCCCAAATTCTACTGTCGTTATGTTCCCTCTTTGCAATAATGCTGAGTCAACAAAGTTGTTTGAGGCACCTCCATCAATGAGAAATGAGACCTTCTGCCCTTGTAGCACTCCTCTCATCCTAAATGTGTTGAATTTAGGTACCCTGCTGATGGATGTAATGGTCACCTTCTCATTTGTTGTAGGCCCATGACTAGCATCCTCCTCTTCTCTTTGTCCTATATTTCAGCCTCCATGCTCTGTAGGTGGCCAAAATATTCATCCTCCTCATCATCTAAGATCATCTCAATGTAGTGGGATTTTCCCTTACCCATGCACTTGTGTGTTGGTTCCCATGGTTCCTTGCAAGTGAAACAAAACTACTTCCTTCTCAATTCTCTCCTAGTGGGCTCATCCACCCTGCCCCTTCCTCGGTCAAACCCCCTGGGGTATCTTCCTCCTTGGTTCATAGGAGGCCTTTGCTCTCTACCCCCTTGATTGGGAGGTCTAGGGGTGAATATCATATTAGTAGATGAACCCAAGTCTCTGGTCTTCTAGATGGAATCATGCGAGTTGGTAGGCTTAAAGGCATTGACCCAACCCCTCAAAGGTTCCATCAACCCTTATGTGAAAAACATCATAAGTCTCACTTGAGACATGTTCTGTACCATCACTTCTAGCCTCTGGAAATATTCTATGTAAGCCTCCAATGATCCCGTCTGTCTGAGCCGCGTGAGCTCCCTAAAAGGTAGCTTCAGATCCCCTTGGTCAAATTTGTTAATGAGCCTCTGTGTGAACTCTGTGTAGGTTGTAATCTGATTGTGGCCCAATGTGGTCAACCCATGGTACCACTAGTCATGAGCCTTACCATCTAAGTACATGGTGGAAAATTTGATGGCATCCATCTCTCTCATGGGGTTAAGTTGCAAGTAGGTATCCAACTTCTATACCCATGCTTGTGCTGTCACCTTGGCAGATCCATCAAAATAAGGGATTTCTATTTTTCCTGCTCTATGCTCCAATTCATAGTTGGGCCTTTGATATTGTTTCGGTTTTCCCCAAAATTTGATCCTGCAATAATGATCTAGCGTGACTTTCCTTTGAAACCCTGTACTTAAGGCATGATACTCTCTGGCATATTGCTCAAAATTATCCTCAATCTCATCCTCATAGTTTTGCTGTGGCTGAGTATCCAAGAATGTAGGCAGATAGGGTCTATGTGTGGTCCCGATATATGTCTGTCCCTGGGGTGCACCTCCTCCATAGCTCTGTCCCTCAGTGTGATAATGGGGCTTGTTCTCCTATTGATGTCTAGACCCTCCATGAGATCCACTAGCCTCTTTATTGGCATAAACTTCTGGACCCTTCCCTGCATGAGTCATTTGCATCAAGAGTTGTGACAACCTCTCCTGGATTTTGTTTACCTTTCTCAGAGTCTTTGTCATTTCGACCTATCCCCTTCATACTGTCTCCTGGTTCTCCTATAGATGATGCATAAGGGTGCTATGTGTCATGTTTATGGAGTGTTGCAACTCCTTAGCGAACCCTACTAGAATCTGTGTTTCGCTATCCTCACCCAATCCTTCCATTTCAACCTCTGTGTCACCTATCTGCTTCCTACGTCTTCCCATGTAAATTCCACTGAAATTATGCATGTACTAACCCCCACTGGATGGGAGGATCAAATCTGTGATACCATTGTAATGTTCCTGAGCCAAATTGTTTTCTCAGAACACTGACTGTTTACTGTTTGTGATATTTTTTCATGTGTTTGCAGGTGTATCCATAAATATGTGCATGGGATTATTCAATGTTGATTGACCAATATATATGAAGCATATAATCATAAAAAAGACAAGAGATATAAGAACACCAGTAGAGAATCAACAATGTCAGATCTAACCTTTATTTAGATAGTAAGGACATCACGTATACAAGAGATCTACAGATCTGTAAGAAAGCCCCAATAATAAAAAAATGGGTTGCCAACCGATACAATAAGAAGAACAATACAAAGATAAATTCCTCCCAAAGGCTGTAAGAGAAGAGATCCAAGCCTCCAAGGCCACCAATAAGAATATATGACTGAAGATAGAATAACCTGAACAATACTCTACCAAACCTCTCTAACTGGCTGAGTTGCACCCTGCTCTGGATGTTGCCAAACCCTCAAGTTTCGGCCCACCCTTTCCTGACCTCCAAATCATCCCAAACTCACCCAGAATGTAGATTGGGCTAATAGAAACCTATGGATCAAGTTTCAATCTAATATGAGAAGTACTTCTCCTCCAACTTGAAAATCCCTAAACTAGATTGTGCCCTCCCTGGTTTGATAAGGTCAAAGAGGGTACGTTCTCCCCTCTAGGAACCTCCAAATGCTACCAAAATCTACCAGATCATATATCGGGCCACTGCTACCAAGATGATGAAGTATCAATCCAATATATGAAGACTTGAGCCTCCAAACACTGAAAACCACTTTCTACAATGCCCCCTCCTTCTCTCTAATTCGTGCCAAGCTCACCTAAATAAAATGCAATGATAAACTCCTTCATAATCAACCAAGAATGATGCCAGGTGCCCTATGAAGAGAACCCATGTGTTACTTTTCCAAAATACCTTCTGCTTCTTCTAGATCGAACTAATATCTCCAAGATGGTGTGTCCCCTAGATGGAAACCCCCCTAGGTTGAACCCTAGCATGGAAAATGCCTGTAAAACCAACCTGAAACACTGTATAATGTAGTGGGAGGATTATCTCACCTTCGGGAACAAGCCTGGATCAATAAAGGTGAGATCTTTCATCACCGAGTTGATCTCTAGGGGTTTAGACTCAAAACCCTCAAAACTGATTGTGCTCAAGAGCTCCAATGAAAATGAGATAGTAATCCAAAATGATAAGGAGCGTGCCTTTCCCTTTCATTTATAGCTCCAATATATTCCTCCATTGAGTTATTTTACCCATAGGGTTAACTCTTAACCTAACTCATCTTTTTATTTTTCTTCGTTGAGTTACCCTTTTTCCACAAAGTCAGCTTAACTTTAGAATATTATGATTTCTGGTTGACTTTGTCCCCCATATGCCTGAGACTATAGTCTAGTGGGGAAATCTAGACTACTGAGTCTCTCCAAAACTATTCATCAAGAGGTGGGGGACATTACATTGTGGGCCCTGATGGGGGGTAGTTGATACGTCAACTTTCAGAGGGCGTAAATTTTGCATACAATATCCATTTGGGGCACTCAATATACTGTTGGAAAGGTATATCCAAGAAGAACACATTCTGACTGAGCCTAGATTAGATACTATACCTATTAACTAGGTTCCACAACGTAAAAAAAAATTCGTTTAGGGCCTCAAAATTGCCCCGGAAGTTTAGGTCCTGAAAAATTGTAGAAAAACTGCCAAGGTGGAAAACAATTTTTTGAGCTAGTGGAATAGTTGGGTGGCCACCGATATCCACCTATATATTTCCTGCCCCCTTAGGAAGAAATGTTACCCATTTCATCAAGTTCCCATGGGATATGGGGGAGATTTTGCTGAATCAAAACCTTCGTGAGTCGTTTTCCTTATTGAAGAAGTTTTCCTGATTGTTCTTGGAATTAGCTTGTTGAAGGATGTCACAAACTTGTTTTTGGAGGGGATGGATATGTTCAACCAATCTAGCTACATGATGTTCCTTGGTTTGAGTGTGGGAGGACTTTGTCGGTGATGATGCAACATGAAGAGCCATATCAATGGGGGATAATGGTTGGAACCCCAAGCATGCCTGAAAAGAGTTGTGGCCAATAGAGCTATGAAGGGATATTTTGTATCTTGGTTTGAATTGGTAGTGAAGATCCACCCCCATAGGTGAAGAAAAAATAACTTTGTGATCTTCTACAATCTTGTCGACCTGCTTCTTTTGGATAGAAAGGTCTGATGCCGAGGCTGTAGTGGTCACATTTTCCTTCTTTTCACCTGCTGGTTGGATTGTAAAGAAGCTAAAATTTGTGGTATGAGAGACTACTTTGTGACAATGTTTTGTTGATACATTAGTCAGAACTACCTCTGATATCCTGTAGAGCTGACCCCCCATAGTAACAATGACACTACGAGGTCGAGACTCCTAAATAACACGGCACTTCCACATATATGGATGGAATAATAAAACATCACAGACTTCCAATGGGGAAACATTAGACAATACCTCATACTTGAAAGGATTGATGCCTTAGGACAAGAGACACTGATCGCTAATGTGAAGATCTCATCCCCTGCGAATCCTTCCGATGTTGTATGGTTGTGGGTGTGGTGTTGTCGAAAAATCCAACTACTTAATGACCTTTGTTGAGATGAGGTTCTTTTGGCTTCCGCTATCAATAATGAAATGCAGTGGGGTCCCCATCACCCACATCTGTGAATAGAAGAGGAATTCCGCCTCCTCATGCTCCTTTGGTTCTTCTGGTTGGATTGTTGTGGTCGTGATGGTAGTAGTGGGTTTTGCATCAATGACCTATTTCATTTTTTTTTTTTTTGAATCACAGTCCAAGTCAGGGATCGATTCTTTTTCTTTGATCTCAGCCACCAATGACTATTTATAGAAACAATCATTGGTGTTTTTCCAAGGGATTTTGTGGAAGTCGCACCACTTTCCAGTGTCCTTCTTCATATTCCAATTACCCTTCTTTTCCTGTGGCTTGGAATGGTTGTCTTGAGGTTGGTTGTTATGTGAGTTAGAGACACCTTTACCATGCTTTTGTTGTTATTCATTTGCAGATCCAAACTGCCGCTTATTTTGTTGCTTAAATTTCTGCTTGATTTTGATAGCATATCAATAAGTGTCTCCCAGTGACAAGATGTTGATAAAATCAATTTATGTTTGAATGTACCTATGTAGAACCCAGCGGTATTTTAGAACTAGATGTTGCTCAAAGTCTTTAATACCTAGCTTGGTGCGCAAGGTATGGAAGGTATTTGTGAATTTTGACACTGTTTGGTCCCTCTATTGACATAGTGTGGTCCATCTCATGTACTGGTCGTCATAGTTTCCAATAGGATAATATTTTTTCTTGATGACATCCATAAAAAAATCCCAGTTGGGTTTGGCCTCAAATATTCTAGACTCCTCTGTCGATTTTTGCTCATAGTAAGTTTCCCACCAATTTTTGACACTGGGGAGAACCTTAAGGAGCGAAAATGTGATATTTTCCCTATCGAAAAAATTGTGGACAAATAAATAACCTTCTAGAATATTTAACCGCTTTTCCAAAACATCCACATCTATATGACCTTCAAACATGGGAATATAAAAAATAACTTATACCTTGAAAGGGGCGACACCTCCAAAGTGGCTTCTTGATGAAGACACATTTACTGTTGTCGACAGTCGTTGAAGTATTTGGGAAACTTTTTCCATCATTTCGTCCCTCTGTCGTGTGAGGGCTTCCTCGAGAAATAGATTAATAGAATCTCTTGCTCTTGCATCTCTCTTTTCTTCTGCCATGGTAGGGCGCTTGGGCTGGCGAGAGCAGATTTCCTTAAGAGAAACTAGCTCTAGACCCAACTCTCTATACTCCGACCTCATCATGAACATGCACTAAGAAACGACAAGGAGAAACTTACTTTGATACCATTGATCCAAATTGTTTTGAGGACGAAATAAAGACAGATATATAACAAGGAAATACATAGACATATTGCAAGAAACACATAGTTACAATAATTCTCAATTTCTATTAATGAATGAAATCTACTAAAACTATAAAAATACAGAGCGAAATGAACTCGCTAGAATGGTGACAACTTATCTCTGAGAAGAGATGTGATGACTACACTCATTCAAAAGAATATATTTGCAATGAAGCTCAAAAGGCCTTTTTGACATAAAAAATTAATGAGAAAACCATAAACATCCAAAACCCTAACCCCAGAAGATGAAACAACAAAAGGTTTGTGGGCCCCAATGGGGGTAGCTGATATGTCAATTCCCTGAGGGAGTCAATTTTTCATACACTCTCTGTTTGGGGCTCTCAATATACCATTGGAAGGGCCTAGATGAGAAGAACACATTCCAACTAGGCCGAAGCTAGATCCTAGAACTATCTCCTAAGCCCCACAACGTAAAAAAAAATGTCATTTAGGGCCTCTTTGCAATGCCATGGGTCTCACTAAATTCTAATTTTCCAAGAAAAAATTGTGATAAATTTCCTCCAACTTTATGATTTTGGCACTTTTCGAACTTGTACAATATGTGATGCATCCAATTTTATAGATCTAACTCTAAAATTTGGATCTAAAATACTATGGTTTGTCTTCTTTCCAATCCCACAACTAACCCTTGATTTAAAGTTTTCTAGATTCATATATAAAACTTTTTATTGAAATCACATATTGGAGATTAATTTTAGTAGTATTCAAAATTTCTAAGTTCCACAATCCATGACTAGTCAAAATTACTCCTACAATATAACAAACTGAAACTTGGAAATTTATTCAAATGAATTCTTTATTTATAAATAAAACATAAAGAAACCATAACTTAACTTACACTCTAAGCCAATTTAACTATAACTAAAATATTCATAATGAAAAAGATTTAATATCATAAATCAATTTAACTATAACTAATTAATAATATGTTAAGCTCTAAGCCAATTTAACTATAACTAAAATATTAATAATGAAAAAGATTTAATATCATAAATCAATTTAAATATAACTAATTAATAATAAAAGAAATTTAATAATTGA
This sequence comes from Picea engelmannii, assembly GCA_009831015.1. NCBI lineage: Eukaryota > Viridiplantae > Streptophyta > Pinopsida > Pinales > Pinaceae > Picea > Picea engelmannii. The sequence goes on along the minus strand of ML788913.1, from coordinate 422,723 downwards.
ATAACATACCAACTTCTTCACACAATCGAGGCCTAATTAAGGAAGCTATGATTGTATTATTTGAAGGGTTCGATGACGATAAAAAAATTCCAATTGGAATTGGAACTGCCCAATGCCCCTCACATCTTCCTAATTGTTGTTCTAGATAGTCTGTTACACTAGGTATAAACGAAACGAGTATAACATAGTTGTTACAGTAATGTTGATACATGTCCATCCAAAAAATAAATATAATATTCTCTGTTTGTAATTTCTTCCATCTTTGTCTCAACAAAGACTGTTATTATGATAAATTTGGAATATGTGGATGCAGGATAATTAACTCTTGAAGTGACTAGAATCTAAAACAAAAGATAACCAATCTATGGATATCGACACATACTCGGTGCTCAACATTCCCATGTCTTTGGCTTCAGAAGAAAAGTTTAATACCAACATCCCAGGACTACAGTAAAAAACTCGTTTATCCATTATATCCAAGTCGGCCAACTCCAAGAGACATAGAAGCCTCTAAAATAGATCCAAATCTAAAATAGATATGGACTAGTCTTACATTAGAAAAAATGCAACACAAACATTTTTCCAAAATCTCATCTACATGTTCCAAGTGCTCCTCCCATGTCCTGCTGTATATAAGAGGGTCATCAAAGAATACCAAAAATAACTTCCTCAACTGCTTATTGAAGATATGGTTCATACATGAATTAAATGTAGCTAGTGCATTGGTCAAACCAAATAACATGACCATAAACTTATAATGCCCATAACGACACCTGGAAGAATTTTGAAGGATATCCTTCTCTCTGAATCTGATCTGATGATACCCTGATCGAAGATCAATCTTTGAAAAATAAACGACTCCATGCAAATCATCTAATAGCTCATCAATCCTGGGAATGGGGTACCTGTTTTTAATGGTCTTATTATTCAATGATCTATAGTCAATGCACATCCTCATGATGCCATCCTTCTTCTTCACCATCACTATGAAATAAGTGAACATACTAGAGATAGGTCTAATGTGTACCATGTCCAACAATTACTTAATATCCTTCTCAATTTCATTCTTGAATTTCTTTGGATGCCTATAGGGACTAGTGATCACAAGTTTTTCTCCCTCCTCCAACTCATGGTGTGCTTAAATACCATGTCAAGCGGTCTCCCTGGAGGTATCTGTCCGAAAATCTTGTCATGCTTACTCAACAATGCCTGAATATCTACATGATGATATTTTTGGCCCTCTACATGTTCCTAAGCTGTAATCAAGCACTCGAATACACATGCTACATCTCCATGCCTGAAAATAGCCTCCATCATTTTGGTTGAAAAAATATTAGGGTGACCATTTGACATGCCCCTTAGAACAAACTTCTTTCCATTTGTTGTATGGAATCTCATGTCCACTACCTAGTGATTCATTATAATTCCCCCTAAGGAATGAAGCCACTGACTACCCAAAACTATATTGGTGTCCGCAAAATCAACCACATAAAAATCGTTGGTCAAGGTATAGTTTCCCAACATAAAAACCAACCTCAAAATATTCTATGTGCATGTCATATTAAATCCATCAACCACTACCACATTGAACCCCTCAAAGTCCTCTATAGAAATGTATCTCTTGGCCACCAACACTGCATCAATGAAGTTGTGGGTCACCCCACCATCAATCAAATCTTTGAATTACTATCTCTGTAGTAGTCCCTTGACTCTGAAAGTGTAGTATCTAAAGGTGCTTGATAGAGTGGCTATAGTCCCACCCTTGGCATCCACATGAGGCTGCTCATCACTTGAGTCTCCCTTCTCATTTCCATTTCCATGTGTAGCTTTCTCTTCTTCCTCATCACTTTCTGAGTGAAACTCTATATAGTGTATCTTTCCCTTCCCCATGAACCTGCATCCCTCTCCCAAGACTCTTTGCAATTGAAGAAAATATTCTTTCTTCTCAACTCATTATGAGTCACCTCATCTAAATTCTCCTTTCCAGTCCACTCCTTATGTAAAGGTTTCTCATTGTTGTTTTTCTAAGGAATGAAAGGTTTGGAGAAATATTTGTTCTTTGGGACCACACTCTCCATGTCTCGTGTACTGATGATGGAGTCTTGTAGAGTCTTAGGTTTGAAGGATTTCACCCAACCACGCAGTGGCTCGAATAATCCTTCATTGAACAACATAAGTAGTCTCTGCTCAAAATTATCTATCATTGTGACTACAATCCTATGGAACTATGTAATGTAGGCATCTGATGTTTGAACCTGTTTGATTTGTGCCAACTCTCTAAAATGAAGTTCCATATACTTTTTTTCAAATCGCTCCATCAACTTCTGTGTGAAGTCCAAATAGGAAGTAATTCTAGCATGTCCCATAATGACCAATCCATGGTACCACCACTCATGGGCCTCTTCATCTAAATGAAAGGTAGAGAATTTAATCGCTTCTTCCTCTATCATAAGGTTGAGTTGAAAGTAGGTTTCCAAATTCTATACCCATGCTATAGTTGTGCACTTCTTCGAACTATCAAAGGAAGGAAAGGTTAACTTCCCAACCTTTCTCATGAGAGCCAAGTTCTATTGACCCCCGTTAAAATCTCATGGTGTGTTCTTGTGTTTGAAAGTAAATTAGTCTTGTAATTACATTTCTTCTTGGAACTTATCACCAAGATCCCGATACTCCATCAAGTAATCACTAAAATATTCACCTTGTCGTGGCTGCTCTTGATTTCCTGTTCGTTGATCCCCGAATAACTAAGGAAAAATAGGTCTAGGAATCACTCTATTGGTGGTCCTATTGTTTTTTTGTGAAGGAATAGTATTATCACTGCCTTCTACATGGTTCCTGTTGTGTCCATTAGTACCCCTTGAACTATTGTTTCCCCCATGGTTTTGGTTCCCATTGTGTCCATTGGAACTCCTTCTACCATTGTTACCCACATGGTTTTGATATGCTTGAGTGATGATAATTAACTGTTTCATGAGATGTACCAGCTGTTTCTACCCCCTAGATAAATCATTTAGGATATGCATGAAACTATCCTCAGGTCTCTCATTGTTGTCCCCCATGTCTCCCTCTTTTTGTGCTCTTGGTTGGTCCTCTTCTTCTTCTTCTGAGTGAAATATGTTTTTTGATCCTCCTTGCCTTCTATTTCTGTAAGTTATATATTCTCCGTCTCCTTGCCTCATGAAACAAAATACCCTCACATGATGGCATGACTGTGGCTCTGATACCATTGTAAAATCCCCATTATTTTTTTTGATTTTTTTTTAGTTTAGCAATGTAGGCATTCCGTCAAACAGTTTACACACTAGCATTCTATCAAATAGTTTATATGTATTTCTAACCTCAACTGTATTTTAAAATGAAATACCAATATAGATATTCAAATATATTTATTGCGTTAAATATGTCTGACATATTAAATACATTAAAAAACCCAACAAATAGTACAACACAATAAATGAAGAACCTGATATATAATTTCTATAGGCCGTCTTTGCAATTTTCAGGATAAATATGCATGTAGATGACAACATAATATGATCAATACTACATCAAATAACACCCACCAATAATATGACTCTACTGCAAAGAAATTGCCCCCTCCTCTAATAGTAAAGTTTGCCCACAAAATAAATTGGCCTAGCTCCAAGTATGCACCCTTCACCAATAGAAATTGGCCCTGCATCAAGGCATTTTGGCCCCAAAATATATATAACTCACCCAACAAGTAAATGGCAACCCCAAAAACACTAAACTCGACCCTTGGACAAGTAAAATTGGTCCATCACACTAGACTCAGCCTCTAGACAATGCCATGACCCCTCTTAGCAAAATGCTGCCTCCTCTCAATGAAAATTGGCCTCTATAGAGTAGATCTTGGTTCCTTCTAGGGTAAAATCATGAAGATGGGCAACAATTTGCTTGTTTTATGAGAAAAAAAACTGTATTTTCACAAGTTATTTAACTTCCGGCATACAAAAGCATTTTTTTTATTTAGAATTTTACTTTACAGTAAAAAACAAAACTTGTGAAGAATTTTATTAGCTTTCCAATGACTATTTTTCAATTTTTTTTTTATCAAGATTTGTTATGTCAATTTGACAATTGTTTAACAGTATGTTCCTTAAACATGAAAGTAATGATAATGAGTTATTTTTTCCCACAACAATGTATCTATTATTAAACTTACATTTTTAAGAAACGAAATATACTGCAACAATCTAAAGAGACTCTATTTTATTATGACTATAGTTTTGAATCTAACAGATGAATAATATAATTTCTAGAATTTTTTGAAGTTGACCAAGATGAAAATGTTGCAGATTTTAAACACATGTTTTTCTACACCTTGTATCTATCTTAATTTTTACTTAAAAGTAAAATCTAAATATACCTTTTGAAAAGAACAGTTTAAGGATTATGAATATATTTTTTTCTAATTTTTTCACTCTATATTTTTAGAGATACAAATATTTCATTTCACTGAATCATAATGTCTACTTGAAATATTATGCAATGATTTTTAAAAATAAATAAATAAAATTTGATAAAAATAATGAAAATGAAAACAAATTATAGAAATTGAAAGTAGATTCAATTTTGCAAATGCTGGTGTCATTTGCGAAACCAAATTCTGAGTATTTACAAGAGTCCGCAACCTCCGAAGTTTAGGTAAGCTTGGGGAAATTATCTGGTTTCTATTTTCAGTCCCAATTTCATGTTTTCGGCCGAAATAATCTTTCGGCTGAAACAATTTTATTTCGGTTGAAAGACTAAATTCTAATGGAAACTGTCAAAACTAAATGGTTTCCAAGGTTTTTGGCTGAAAAATCCTTCTTTCGACCGAAAGCGTGTTGAGTGAATTCCGTCGGTAGGAAAAAATGAAAATACACGACGTATCATTTCATTTCACGCCAAATCGTATAGATACGCTTTCGGCCAAAAGACTAAATTCTAACGGAAACCGTCAAAACTAAACGGTTTCCAAGGTTTTCGGCCGAAAAAACCTTCTTTCGGCCGAAAGCATGTTGAACGAATTCCGTCGATAGGAAAAAATGAAAAGACATGTCGTATCGTTTCATTTCGTGCCAAATCGTATGAATACACTTTCGACCAAACACATTTAACACAATTCATCGGATGGACGGACATATATGAGCTCACGGATAGGGATTTCAAAGAATTTCTATTACTGATTGCAGTTGTATTATTTTCTTTCTTTATTTCTTCCCTCTGTTCCATATGCTTAATCGTAGGATCGATATCGAAACATGATGGTTTTCTAGAGAACCTAAACAAAGTTTCAAATCATCTTTTTGGATTTTGTTGAATAAGGTAATTGATGTTTGTTCAAGTTTTTATTGGAAGAACAATTTATATGTTGAAAGATAAATGTTGAGTTTTTTTCAAGGTGGATTCTTTGTTGAACATATCTTTTACAGATAACTATAAAAGTCATGGGAAACAAAAGTTTGCACAAGAGAAAATTTGATCGCACTCGAGATGATACTCGCCAAAACGAACAAAGGAAAGAACATTATTGGAGAAAGAAACGAGAACGTGCAAATATTGAAAAAATAAATGTTGATAATGTAAATAGAGTTTTTCAACAAGAAGAAGTTCAACCAGGTATGCATGCACATATGATGATCGAGCACACGATACACATTGGGATTGTATTAAGAAAGTATAGAATTCAAGGTATATAATTCAAATTTAAAATATTGTAAATAATATAATAGATTGCAATTACAATTTGATGTTTTTCAAAAAACATAAATAGATTTGTCTCATAATGTCGAAGAAGACGTTGAAACTGAAATTGAAGCAAAAGGCGTTCAAAACCGAAATTGAAGCAGAATACGTTGAAACCGAAATTGAAGCAGAAGATGAATCACCTATATGTATGTACATAAATTTAGATAATACAAGATGAACACTTGTATATATATGTTAGTGAATTTGTGTTCGGGTTTTGTTTTTTAATATAAACTTTAAATTGAAATATGTAGGAGGACCTATCAACATTGATGATGAAATATTAGAAAATGTTGATACTGACAATTTTGGGAAGAAAAAAACTAAGCATTATATTAGATATCGAACTAATAATATGTATAGTACTTTTTTCAAAGATGAATCAATAACAGTACAAGTTCAACTTTTACTCTATCTAATGAAGTCAAGACATTTAAAAGAAGCTACATCATTATTGGGTATTCAAAAGTCGACAAAGGATATAAAGGTGAAACATAATGTCTTTGACAATATAACTAGTGTATTAAAAGCTTTTGGAAAATCTCGAAAAAAAAATGTCAGTGTTGCATGTAGAGTGATACAAACAATAGTTGTTTCATCTAACAATATAAAAGATCGTTTGATAAGACACATGTAAAAAATGATGGGAACTTCAAGAAAAACATTGCACAAACATAGAAAATTTCAATTGCAAATAGATGCAAATGATGAACTGGCTTGTTGGACGGTGATTTCTAGACAACCCTACAACGATAGACTTGCAGAAAATGTTAAAGAATTGGCTCGTAATTGTTGGTTGGAAGAATATCGTGTTTTACCACATACAAGGGATGTGTTGCGACAAAGAATAACACGAAAAGAATATAAAGAACATCCAAAACATATATTTCCAATTGTTGGGTATGTGTTATATTCTTTGCACGAGTAAAAATTTTTTCTGCCTCGGGAAATGTGACACCTACTTCGGGAAACGTGTCATGTATATAGGTGGTTTTTTCGACACATGGTTTTTGCTGATGGTTTTCTATTTCCGGTTAAGGAATTAGGGTTTTGGACTAATCTAGGTCATTGAGTTAGGGTTTTGGATGTCGCTGGCTCCTATATGTATATTGTATTGTAAACAATGTAACACAATGAATGAATATAATATATGCTAGTTTTCCCAGTTTGGGTTTCCAGGGGAAAAATCTCTGTGTAATGTTTGTATTTGCCATTGTATTTTTTCTGTTATTTTCTGAATATATGTTTATAGTAGACATTGTACAAGGTTAGAATTTACACCAATGACACAAATAGAATTGTTCAATAAGTTCAAAGCAGAGCACAAAGAAGTTAAAATTTCCATCAATACATTTGTGCAACAAAAACCATGGTTTGTTAGACCAATCACTGTTCGTGACACTTGTTGTTGTCGTTATCATGTGGAATTTGAGTTGTATTATGACACTTTTTTGGATTTTGGTAAAACTTTATGGCTAGGTTCACCTCCTTCCACATTCCATGTTTTTATATCTGAAATTCTATGTGAAAGAGAAGATGATGATTTATTTTACAAAAAAAAATGTGTTGGTGGAAATGAATGTGATTGTTGTAGAAATCTAAGTTTGTTTCATTCAAAGTATCATATTGATATGAATGATCAATCATTTTCTAATATAACAGTCAATTGGAAGAGATATGAATATATCAACAACACGGCTCCACATTCTTCAAATTTTATTTCCAAAATGATTGATTTGAAGGTACATAAAATCTGTGTGATAGATTTTTTGAAGAAGTTTGAGGAATAAATTTATAAATACACCAAGCATTCACATAGAACTCGATGAAAAGATCTACAATTCAAACAATCTCGTGATGTGTTTCCACCAGGGACAATTTTGTCTGTAGTTGATTTTACAGAGAATTACACATTCGCTGCACAAAAAGAAATACAGAGTGAATATTATCATTCTGATCAAGTCACGATATTTTTTCACGTTCTATATAGACATGCTCAATGAAGTCTTGATAACATAGAAAACACCAACGACAATCGACATGCTATTAAAGAATATCACTTTTATATAAGTGATGATCGAGCACACAACACACATTATATACAACATTGTTTTGATAAATTTTATAATTCATTGAAAGAACGTGAAATTAGATTCAATCGACATTGGATATGGTTAGATGGGTGTGCGGGTCAGTTCCAATCTTCACGATCATTCTATTGGTTATGTCGTCTTCATAAAAAATTAAACATTACACATTGTTGGAATTTTTTTGAGACCAGTCATGGAAAATGAGAGAACGAGGGTGCAGGGGCATGTGTAAAACGAGCAATTCGAAGGTATTAGATGAACCCTCATGCCGATCAATTTGAATCCTCTAAACACATTGTTGAATGGTACAAAATGGCGCTAAGACATGAATATAATCCTTCAAGGAATGTGCGCAGGTGTGTCTATATATAAATGTTACACATGTACACATGATATTTTTATTTGAACGTGTTCAAATTTATATTCAAACTTCAATCATTTTCTTGAGAGATTTCAAGTTAACAAGTTCTTGTCTTGTGCAGGTTTTTTGGGTATGTTGGAATCCAAGATGTAAATAGATCAATCTCATATGACGCTGGTACAATACCTGGAACATGAAAAATACATTTAGTTAAAACAAAATGTTTTCAAAATGTGTTTGCATTTGATAGAAGAAATGAGTCTTGTTTTTGTTCAGTTTGCATAAAAGACACATAATCCATAGATATTTGCGAAAATGAAAATGCATGATATGTTAAAGTTTGGAGACATACCGAACTTAATGTAAAAGGGAAAATTCCACTTGCAAGATCAGATATGGAATCAAATGAAACTATAGTGTCAGTTGATGGCGATAGAGTTTCTGATCTTGTTAGAGAAGGTAATTTTTATGTTTAAATTTTTTCAAGTAACTTGTAGATGTACTTGTGTGATAATCTAACACAAACTATTTGTTGTCCAATATATCCAATTATTTGCAGGAGATGTTTTTTCCATGGTTGCACCTGTAGACAACACTGAAAATGTGAAATACTATTTGATACGATGCACAGAAAAAAAGATGAGACTATTAGAAGATTTTGATGATAACGGTTTTATATATGAAAGAGGATCCATTGTATTGAAAGAATAGTTTTTTCAAGAAACCCATCAAATCAATAATCATGTTCACTTTCAAGACTACCAGTCAGATGTCACAAGTTGTCAATATAGTCATTTGGTATGTGCAGCGCGCATAAAGTTAATAGAAGTTCAATAAAAAAAACAGAAGTTAGAAAATGGAAAATGTCCAAAGTTGACCATGAACGAATAATTGAAGATGGAATACCATTACGATGTTTTCAACAAGTGTCACATGTACATTCCATAATTTTTTTTATTTTTCATTGAAAGTACATTCCAGAATTTGATGACTTGTTTTGACTATTTTCAACCATATTTCCAAATAGGATATGTATAAAAATGGTATGTATAAAAAACTCTAGATCATTCGTAAAAAACATAGATAAAATATGGTTCAACCATATTTTATCTATGTTTTTCAACCATTACACTAATCAAAATTATTTTATGAGCATTACACCAATCAAAATTGAGTTATATACCTTTTGTATTGTGAGCATTTTATTTTAAACTAAAAAATTGTTAAACACCATTTCCATTGAACACTTACTTTTTTCAATAGTATTTTTTTCCATTTTATTTTAATAATATTACATTAATTTTATAAAAAATTAAACATGTTTTATATTTTCTATTGTAATAATATCTTGTTTCAAATTTTAACTCATTCCGTTTTTTATTTTATTTTACGAGCATTATATAAATTAAAGTTGAATTGAACATATCTTTTATTTTGAATATTTTTTTTATTGTCACATCATTTTGAGCATTTTATTTTATTATTATCATTTTGAGCATTTTATTTTATTGTCACATCATTTTGAACATTTTATTTTATCATTATCACACAAACCAAAAAAGAGTTGAACATCTCTTCTATCTCAAGATTTTATTGTGTAAACATTACCTATAATTAATTTGGATATCTTTTCTATCTTGAGAATTTTATTTTTATTACTATTGCACCAATCAAAGAAGAATTGAACATCTCTTCTATCCTAGATTTGAGAGCATTGACTTCTTTTACTGGTATTTTATTTTTTATTTTTTTTCATTTTTTAAATTAATATTCTAACAACTAAAAAACAATTTAACATCTCTTCCACTTGTTGTAATAACACTTTAATAATAATATCATACATATACCAATATCTCCAATCTAATTATTAAGTTGATTTTCATTTAAAATTTGAAATTATTTAGAATCTCCATTTTAATAATTAAGTTGATTTTCATGTAAACTTATTTAGAAGTGTTAATCATTAGAATTAAATTGCATAAATTGTAATTACCAGATCTTCTCTAACAAAGTTAAGGAAATTAATACAACTGTGCCTAAAGTCAAGTGAAGACCCTTACAAAAATGTGGGTTTATGTGAATAATACTAAACCATAGCCTGCAAATCGTTTTCCTAATTTAATTCCCTTTCATACATGTTATCTGAGTTGTACAAGGGGTATGTGTTGTTCCTTGGCATGTCTAAAACAAAATGCTTGAATGCATACCTCCTCCTTTGAATTCCACATTGGTTACCTTCTTCCAATACCAAACACAAGTTTTCTGAAAGGAATTTGGTAGATCATGCAAATTTCTTCCTTTTAGTGCAGATCATACCAACATAGACTTTGCATGGTTTAAAGTGTTTTCTACTACCATATATTCTCAAATATGTTTTGCATGGTTTAACATGTTGTCTACTATCATATATTCTTAAATATATATGCAATGATACAATCTTGTATGTTTGGAAGTTCACTTTTTTCTTGTCCATCTATTGTGTTTGCATATTCTTAAATATATAAACAACAACACATTCTTGTATTATTGGCTTTGCATATTCTTAAATAGATAAATAACAACACATTCTTGTATTATTTCACACTATATTTTTTTCTTTTCATTTATTTAGCAGATCTCATATGCCTATCTTTCCTTTACTTTTTCCTTTAGGTTTTTTTATTAGTTAAGTGCATCTATGTAACCAATTTATTTAGCAAATCTCATATGCCTATCTTTCCTTTAGTTTTTTCTTTTCATTTATTTAGCAGATCTCACATGCCTATCTTTCCTTTAGTTTTTTTTATTAGTTAAGTGCATCTATGTAACCAATTTATTTAACAGATCTCATATGCCTATCTTTCCTTTAGTTTTTTTTATTAGTTAAGTGCATCTATGTAACCAAATTATGTAGCAGATATCATATGCCTATCTTTCTTTAGTTTTTTTTATTAGTTAAGTGCATCTATGTAATCAATTTATTTAGCATATCTCATATGCATGTCTTTCTTTTAGTTTTTTTTATTAGTTAAGCGCATCTATGTAACCAACATGGTTATTAGTAACTAGAAAAAAAAAAAATATTTTAATATAAAATTATTCTGCCAAAATTATTTGATGGTATGTCAATATAATCATATTTTTAACAGTCCATAGTGAACATAAAATTAATACATAGTAGAAAAATATTTGGTCATTAGTAACTAGAAAAAAAAAATCTTTTAATATAAAATTATTCTACTAAAATTATTTGATGATATGTCAATAGAATCATATTTTTAATAGTCCACAATGAACATAAAATGAAACATTTAAATTAATACATAACAGAAAAATATTTAAGAGGTTGATGCTTAATTTAATGCATTGTAAAAAGGAGAATATATAAAATATTAGTTCATTACTAACAACTTTGCTACTTTTTTTCTATCAACTTTGAGAAATCAAATATGAGACAATAAATTGAT
>ML788913.1:355296-410915 GCA_009831015.1 Picea engelmannii | reverse complement strand
TGAATAGTTACACTGTAAAATACATAGGTTCCACATCCATTTTATGATGATAACAAAAACTAAGACATTTAACTCCAAAATTCTGGACTCTAAGCCATCGCATTATGATAGATCACTTCATACCTGCAATTCAAACCTGCAAAAAAACAAAATTAAAAAATTAAAAATTTACAATTCAAACATGTGAAATAATATAGAATTCAAAAATTGTGATTAAAATAAAATTGACATACATACCAAAAGAGTTAAGTTTCATCCTCCAACATACTTTTTCCAACAAAATATATTGTAAACATATTTTCCAAAAAATATAATTTAGACATTTGTAACAATAAAAAACAATAATTAAAAAAACAAATAACACATATTAGCATATATACTGTAACTAAATATTAAATAAACAATAAGAAATAATAACATACCCAACATAGTTAAATAGATTTAAGATAGTTACTCTCGACATTAAGCATACATGATTTAAACAATTTGTAAATCTTATCTAAAATCTTAAAAAATTTTAAAGAGAAAAATTGCGTTCTTGGTAAAAAAAATTGAGTTAGAGTTAGATAATAATCTGAAAATAAATATAGAACTGTGTATGAAGAAAGTTAAAAAATATCCATATTAAGTCATTATTCCAATGAAATACTTATCTCCTTGTGGATAAAGTCCAAAATCCTTCAGATGAAATTCTCCTTGTGGATAAGGTCTCAAATCCTTTAGAAATTCTCATCCCAGGTGATGTTATTTGATCATATTTACACAACAATAAAATACTAATCTTATCAGCAGTAAAATACATCTCTCCTCTTCTACAATGGTCATATAATCAAATTCCATGATGCCCTTTCAAATTAAAAGACTCATAAATCTCCATATTAAGCCATTCTTCCAAAAAACTACTTATATTTAAAAAAGTTTACAAATATCCATTTTAAAAACCATTATTCAAAAAATACTTATCTTCTCTTTCTGCGGTGGAATAAATGTTCTCATATAATCTTGCATGTACATGAAAAAAACACAAATCTGCACATGTATATTAAGTCATTCTTCAAAAACCACTTAAATGGGATGTATTCATATTAGAGATAATCAAATGCTCTTTGAAATGATGTGTGAGCTAACTCACATATACAATATGTGTGAGATTATTTGTAAATCTATTTAAATGTTGGATTTTGTGATTAGTAACCAATTTAGTTAAGAGTTTGAAACTACCTTGGGAAGAAGGAATTCACTTTGTTGTATGTAGAAAACACAAATGTCCATACTACACCATTCTTGGACAAGAAAATAATGAATGCAATCGAAGAAAATTTAGAAACTTTCTCTTTTCTAATGTGGGATAGAGTCCGTTCTCAAATAATCAAATGTTCAAGTTCAAAATTAGGTTTTCATCATGATCTAACCTTAAATAAGTTTGAATGTACACCATTTAAGACAACGATAAACTTATCTATGGGTTATATATATTTCAAAATAATTGATCAAAGCGTTGAATAGGAAAGGCTAAACTAAAAATTTGAGAAAATAAAAATTTGATAAAAGTAAAAAACATACATTTATGAATCATTCTGAATGGACACATCCTTCCCAAATATGGATGCTTCCTCCGCTTCCTCCTCAATCCCAATCTCCCTCCCAAGCACACTCAGGTACTCTCTTCTCCACATTAGCCTATATAACACATTTCAAATTTGAAAATTTGAAAAATTAAATTTAAATGATTATAACACATTAAATTTAAATGATTTTAACACACTAAATGATACATGTGAACTCCCACCCTCTTCAAACTATCCCAATGAGAATTGAGAGAGGCCTTCCCAAGTAGTAGGAGATGGAATAAGGATATGTAAACAACACAACTAAGAACTAAATCTAGGATTCAATTTGTTCACATTTATACAAAATTATAAATGTTGTTGATCTCTTATTCAAAAGATTGAAGATTGAACAACTATTAGAAAACACATACCTGATTCAACCCATCCAAATTTAAACTTGTGGAATCAAGTCCCCTATTTACTAGAGATTCATTTAACATATCTCCAAACTGCAATTAATGACAATAACAACTCGATTATTTCTATAGATACAAAGATATCTAAATCTAGAATTAGAAGTAAACTATCCTAAAATGCGTAAAAACTTTACTAACTAGAACACATACCAATCTGCGATTCAGACCATCATTATGAATGACCTTATTCCAACCATCTTGACAAAATTTTGCATACTCCAAAACATCTTCTGCTAACATGGTATCTAACTCTGCATCTATTTTATAAACAAATATGGCCCAGGAATTGGTTTCTGCTCGCTGACGGTTCATGCCAACATCAACACCATAAAAAATCGCTTCCAAATTTTCTCCGATTGCATTCCTGGCCTCTTTGCCAACCTCTGATGTAGCCTGCAAGTCTAAATGTGAAGCAAATGCCCCTGTTGGATGATGTACTAAAGGTTGTGGAGGCCTCGACAATGTCGCATTTCGATCATTTGCGATCATATGTCCGTCCTTTACCAGTCCCATAATATTTGGACGATAGACTAGTATAATCAAGGTGCATGTGCAATAAAAACTCTACAAAAACGTGTCTTGCAAAATAATGTGGAACCTCATCGTTCTACGACAATTTCCCATATGCGGTAAAAAATTTGTTATACATATGTCCTGCATGTCAAGGTGCTTAAAATATTGCACCTTCAACATCTTGCGCTTTGGCCCCTCTTTGATATTGAACATTTAAATGACGTCTTCTTTTGAAACTCTATTTTTTACTGCCTCCCATTTATCAGGGCCCATCACCTATGATTTTCGCCACCTCATTAGATCGACAAAATTGTCAGTGGTTGGCCCCATCTTTTGATATGTGTCCATAAAGTTTTCCAGTGAATGAAAAAAAAATTGCAAGATTTGTTTACTCTCCTGAGGGAGTTCCAAGACCATCAAATCATTTTCCAACCTCCTTTTAACACCTGAGCATCGCTCAAGCGTCATTGCTTCATTAATCCCTTCCCATGGAAGTTCATCATCAACATCCGAAGGATAGGTGGACGTAGGCGTGTAATTTTCTGTTTCTTGATAACGCGGCTTCCTAAATTCACCTTCACCCTCTGCACCGACATTTGAATCTTCATGACAACCACTCTCTCTTTTTTTTTCATCCCTTTCTTTAAATTCATTGTCTACACACACATTTGAAAGTAATTACAACATTTAACTTCACATAAATTTAAATACAGAAAAATACAACAAAAATAAACAAAAAAAATAAAAAAATACCAGAAATATTCTCTTGTCCTGAGGTATTTCCTGCATTCTCAGGTGTAGGAGTATCAATGCGCAACCTATCTAAGAAGGCTGCATCCATAACACTTGCTTGAACACATTATACAGTTGATCTATTCACAGACTCATTTGAAAATCTCCTCTGACGAGATCGTTGTTGGTCACTCAGAGTTTCCTTCGAAGAACGAGTTCCTATTCTTCTTTCTTGGGAGAACCTATAACGTTTTCGAGGATTGTTTGGATAATACCGTGTCGACATCTCTCCTCAATATCTATACACAATGCATATTTTATCAATAAAAATGCAGAGATGTACTCAAGTTCAAGCAATTAAAAACGCAGAGAGAAATCGAAGTTTTAATCAATCAAGCCGTAGAGGTACTCACTCATAAGAAGGCGCAAAGACTAAAAATTCATCCATGAATCAATCAACTCAAAGATAAATAAGGGATAGACAGCATGGAAAATTCTTATCCTTCACTCATCATCCATGCACAGAAAAACAGGGCATTTGAATCTATAGGTCTTTAAACACCGAAGTGACAACCGTCAATTCGGCTCCTGGCCGATTGCTCAGGCATAGACTGATGACTAAAGGGATAAGGGACAGAAGATAAAACCACAATATTTTCATAATAATGAATAAAAACCACACATAGAAGTCATTGAAATTAGAAGTTGGGTTCGCCAAGGGAAATCAATTTAGAAAAAACAACAAGCAAGGGGATTACAAATACAAGTTAATAATTTATTAATGGTAGGAATAAGAAACTTATCTTTAAGCGCAATTTATTAAATTCCCTATAGTCTAGGACCATCCTTCGAGACTTATCCTTCTTTTTTACTAAGATCACTGGAGAAGAGAATACGTTATTGTTGAGACACATGATTTCAACTTCTAACATGTCTTTATCCATTTACTCTGTCCCACTCTTTTGAGAATATAGAAAGCAATAAAGTCTAACATTGAGTGGATAACTACCCAAAATTAACTCAATAGCATGTGCATAATATTTGAACATGGTTGAATCCACTAAGACCACACATATATTCCTTATAACATTTCTTTAAGATTCATTAAAATTTCCCTATGGTTGGATCCACTAAAAAAACATATTAGAACATTTCTTTAAGATTCCTTAAAATTTCCCTATGGTTGGATCCACTAAGACCACATATAATGCAATGCATTAGAATCCCCAAAACAAAGAGTTTAATTTTCATAACCTCACACACCCACTAATAACATCAACATGGGATGGGTATGGGGGTTGTTCGTATTCCTAATATAAATTAAGATGAGGTGGAACAAATGTAATATTTGTGAGGCTTAGTTGGAGTTGGAAATTTAGATAAAATATAGTCATATAAGGTGAAAATTCACGTTGATTGAGAGCAATCATGAAAATAATTTCAAATGTAAGTGCATCATAAATTATTGTAAACATAGTAATGTGAGTTTTAATGGGATATATATTAAGAAGAAGATGATTTTGAGTGATTCTTAATTGTCACAAAATTTATGGTGGTAATGAAACCTATTTCTACAAATAGTAATTTGAGTTTTAATGACGTATATATTTTGAAGAAGATGCAATTGAGTGAGTCTTAATTGTCACAAAATTAATGGTTCCAAATGGTAATGTCTATAGATATCCACACTCCCCTCACGTCGTGGGAGGGTCATGCTATCCACACTCCCCTAGATGTGTGATGACTAATACTAGTTGTCTACTAGAGATATTAGGTCGAAAGGTTTGATGCTCTCACATTTGGATTATATCTAGAGTTAGATCAATATCGTCGAAACTCCAACATATTTCAACAAAGGAAGGGATGGGAGATGTGAGATAGAATTAAGGGTTTAGAGGGACGGGTGATTCTAAGTCAATTGATGATCTCAAAATAGTGGTCTGACTTGTTATGCTATGCAAGCACCCTCTATTTCATTAAAATAAAACTTTACAGGACCTTGCTCCATGTGTTAAAATATGCAAGATAAATTATGTGCCAAATTTATACATCTTCTTTTAAATGTTCATGTGTGAGGAAATGTTCTTTTAAATGGTTAAATAAGTGCTTTAAATAAACACTTAGCAACATAACTTGTAGCAAATAAACCATCAAACTCACAACAATAACAAGATGATAAAGGAGTTCACCCCTCTCTGGGCTACATCTCCTTGAGCCTCCATCAATGGACTTGGCTCTCTGGGATTAATTTGTCAAAGATTATTTTACAAGATGCTGCTCAACTCCAATGGAAATAATGACTGTACCATTAGGTCCAGAATACATAAAACCCCAAAAATGACCAATAAAACTCTGAAAATAGATCATGGATCATCCGGGCATGACCTCTTCTACACGTGGCCTTAAGCTTCCTTGAGCTTCTTTTTGGAAAAAACACCTGTAAAAGTCCTCAAATGGATCTGAAACCTATCCCAAAGTGTTCAAAGCATAATAATTAGTCAAAAATGATTATTCAATCACAGAAAACAAGCATAGGCTCATCTGAGCATGGCCTCAAACAATGAGGGCTTCAAGCTCCCTTGAGCTTCCTGAAACTTCAATGGTTGAAAACCTGCAAAAAAAGTCTTCAAATGGCTTTGAAAATAGTGCCAATGGATTCAGAACGTCCAAAAAACCCTAGCTGGGCTTTTATAGCACCTCATTTGGCCAAAAAATGAAGAAGATAGGCCTCCTGCCATTCTCTTCCTTCAAGCTCGCTGTCTCTGGTTCGCCAAAATGCACCTCTATGTGCTCTAACCAAGAACACGCTCCAAATTCATGCTAAAACCTAGCACCGACGTGTAACCGAAAAAATGGTCAAACTTTCGAACCATTAGGGCGCGCCCAACCCCTAACCGCCAAAGTCTTGGGCATATGGGTAAGCAACCGAAACCATGGGCTAACCATTTTTTTTAAAACCCCGCGTGCACAGAGACAAGGTCACATGGGTTGACACATAAGACCCAGGGCTTAACCATTTACATAAACCAATTCCCTCACATGCAAATACTAAGTTCATATGATATAAAAAGTGCGACCGAGGGCTGGGGCTAAGCCCCAGCCCGGACCCCCACGCCAACCCACACATAATTCAACTTTAAATATAAACAAACATATATGTTAAATAAGAACCATCGCGTGGCATGTTGGTCAGACGACCATTGTTAAATCTTTGAACGGGAGAGGAGGTCCGGGGTTTAAGTTCGGTGGACTCCATAACCTTTTAACCAACACCCAAACCGATAGCAGGGTGCCACGTGGAAGCCCACGACTGGGCCACGTGGCACCAAACCATTAACCAAAAACTGCCACATGTCAAAACACCATTCACCCTCAGCTACCAATCTGAAACTTCCATGTCATCATATGCCACGTTAGTTTACGGATGTATGGTCTTTGCCACATCAGCATGTACGGACTGTACAGTCAACATAATTTTTTTACCTATTTGGCGATTCGAAAAGATCGCGATATCTCTCTCATTCGACGTTTATTTGAACCCAAACAAGTTTCATTGGGTTCATGACGACGAGGGCTATGCTCCTGTTCGTTTTGAGGCAATTCCGAGAACTTTGATTTTTGAGCTAAATTTTGAGCCTTGGTCCAGATTTTGATCACGCCTTCCCACTGAAAGGATTTTGGACCCACAAAAGCTTATGATTATCTGTCTGAGCTTCAATACTCTTCTGCTTTCAAGTTC
Source organism: Picea engelmannii (assembly GCA_009831015.1). NCBI lineage: Eukaryota > Viridiplantae > Streptophyta > Pinopsida > Pinales > Pinaceae > Picea > Picea engelmannii. The sequence continues at coordinate 403,905 of ML788913.1, read as the reverse complement.
TATCAATTGATTCTACTTGAAAAGTCTTTTGACAATCACCTGGATACTTTGACATGCCTTGCACTGCAACTGACTATGTCCTTCAACCACTATTCTCTGGTTGCTGCTGACCCACTGTTCTCTTTGTGATTGGAAGACTACCAACCTTTCCACTGAGAATCAATTCCCTCTTACAAACTCTTTGACGTCAACACAATCAACTCTCCAATGGCTGCAAAAAATTTCCTGCGACATCTTGTCACAAGCCAAGAAAACCATCAATCTTGAGACAAATTTATATAAGACTGAAAATGATGCCAACAAAGTATTTTTTCTCTTCAAACAAACTGTTGCATCTTGTACTTCATCAAAGTACATGGCGTTTTCCTACATCTCGGTGTACTCAAAATCAACTTACAAGCCAACAAACACCATCGACTAAACATAAGTCGAAAAACATGATCGACACACATAGTTGTCAAGACAACATCGACACAAGTCAAAACTCATTTGAAACATATTGACCTTCCAAAACTGACAAGTTGACATACATGATACACAATCATGTTATAATCATGAGTCATTCATGATAAACTATCACCAGGTTCACTGCTTATACATACACACAAAACACATGCCTGTGCATAGTTCTTCAACTCTCCTTCCAGTACAAACATAAGTACATAAACATGTGGGTACATAAGAGCTGAACATGAAAAAGATATATGGCTGGAACAAGTGAACATCATACCCCACTTTTACATCCTCCTGGCGAAGTTGTGCAACAAACAAGAATGCCTTCAAATGAATTGCATTCACATGCAACTTGCATCATACAAGTTGTGATAAACTGCTGCAACTTGTCATATTCTCAACATAAATGCACACATAAGGCTGAAATATGCATCTACAACAGAAATTGCAAGCCTTACTTGCTCAAGAAATCCAACCATTTCTTACCAAACCAACTCAATGGTGACTTTTTCTGCTGAAAATCGTCCTCTTGTGAATCATCTTGACACACATCGATGATGGAATCTCCTCTTCCATTCTTGCCAATCTCTTTATCCATCTGCTTCTTATGTTGTGGATGAGTGGTTGGATGCAATGTCCAACATTGGTCGATGAGATGACCCCTCTTCTGACAATGAGTGCAAATCTTTTGCATCTTCTTTTCACGTTGTCTTTGCTTATAAAGTTTCCTGAAAGTGGTCAATCTTTTTCAACATTTTAAAACATGATGGTTATATAAACCACAATATGTACATGGACTTTTTCTTCCATTTTTACATGCAAATTTATCATGCTTAACATAATCAAAAGCAACTGAATGATAGGCAGAATTATACCTTGAACATTCACCTTTATCGCCTCTTTGAGGAGGTGAATTTGAAGAGTTACAAGCTCTCCTTTGAAGACCAACAATAGTGTTCTTGTCCTCATCGCTGTCACAACTCTTTTGTTTCACACATTTTCATTCATCTTGAACACATACTTTTCATGCTGGAGGGATTGCACTTTCAACAAAAGTTCTTGAACTTTCACCTTTATAGCCTTCTTGAAGAGGTGAACTTGAAACAAAATTTGTTCTTGGAACTTTTTCCCTTGTCTCCTCAACTTTGGAATTTGCTCCATTTCTTCATTCATATCCAAGACCACAATACTTGGGCCTTTCTTCAACAACAATAGGCTCAACAATGCCTTGTGCATGCTTGCCTAACCCTTTACCTTCATAGCTCATTTTTAACAATAACTTGGACCCTATTCCTCTTGTGTGATTTTCAAAAACACCAAAACATTCATCTTGAGAGGAATTAGAAGATAAAATAACATTGCATACCTTATGTTCATGCATGTACTTGGTAAGGGTTTCCTTTGCCTCATGGAGTTGATTTTCCATCTCATGCAACTTTTCAAGAAGCTGGTCTTTCTCCTCCTTCATGGCCATCAACTGCTCTTCAAGGGAAATGTTCTCCTTTCTATCTTCCCACATCTCTTTCACCAAATCTCTCATGGTTAGCAACTCTTTCAACATCTCTTTGTCAAAGAATTTAGATAATGAAGATGTATGAGAACTACCAATGTTTGAAGCTTCCTCCATCCTTGCAAGATATCAAACTTCAACACAAAACTTGCACAAATACCAACAGCTAAATCTCAAGCTATCAATGGAAAACACATGAGAAAAAACAAACTATGCTCTGATACCACCTGATCTAAAAATAGTGGGCTGACTTGTTATGTTATGCAAGCACCCTCTACTTCATTAAAATAAAACTTTACAGGACCTTGCTCCATGTGTTAAAATATGCAAGATAAATTATGTGCCAAATTTATACATCTCCTTTTAAATGTTCATGTGTGAGGAAATGTTCTTTTAAATGGTTAAATAAGTGCTTTAAATAAACACTCATCAACATAACTTGTATCAAATAAACCATCAAACTCACAACAATAACAAGATGATAAAGGAGTTCACCCCTCTCTGGGCTACATCTCCTTGAGCCTCCATCAATGGACTTGGCTTTCTGGGATTAATTTGTCAAATATTATTTTACAAGCTGCTGCTCAACTCCAATGGAAATACTGACTGTACCATTGGGTTCATAATACATAAAAACCCCAAAAATGACTAATAAAACTCTGAAAATGGATCATGGCTCATCTGGGCATGACCTCTTCTACATGTGGCCTTAAGCTTACCTGAGCTTCTTTTTGGAAAAAAACACCTGTAAAAGTCCTCAAATGGATATGAAACCTATCCCAAAGTGTTCAGAGCATAATAATTAGTCAAAAATGATTATTCAATCATAGAAAACAAACATAGGCTCATCTGAGCATGACCTCAAACAATGAGGGCTTCAAGCTCCTTGAAGCTTCCTGAAACTTCAATGGTTGAAAACCTACAAAATAAGTCTTCAAATGGCTTTGAAAATAGTTCCAATGGATTCAGAACGTCCAAAAACCCCTAGCTGGGCTTTTACGGCACCTCATTTGGCCAAAAAATGAAGAAGATAGTATCCTGCCATTCTCTTCCTTCAAGCTTGCTGTCTCTGGTTCGCCAAAACGCACCTCTGTGTGCTCTAACCAAGAACACGCTCCAAATTCGTGCTAAAACCTAGCACCGGCGTGTAACCGAAAAAATGATCAAATTGTCGAACCATTAGGGTGCGCCCAACCCCTAACCGCCAAAGCCTTGGGCATATGGGTAAGCACCCGAAACCATGGGCTAACCATTTTCTTTAAAACCCCGCGCGCATAGAGACAAGGTCACATGGGTTGACACATAAGACCGGGGGCTTAACCATTTACATAAACCAATTCCCGCGCGTGCAAATACTAAGGTCATATGGTATAAAAAGTGTGACCGGGGGCTGGGGCTAAGCCTCAACCCGGACCCCCGCGCCAACTCACACATAATTCAACTTTAAATATAAACAAACATATATGTTAAATAAGAACCATCGCGTGGTATGTTGGTCGGGCGGCCATTGTTAAAGCTTTGAACGGGAGAGGAGGTCCGAGGTTCGAGTCCAGTGGACTCCATAACCTTTTAACCAACACCCAAACCAATAGCAGGGTGCCACGTGGCAACCCAGGACTGGGCCACGTGGCACCAAACCATTAACCAAAAATTGCCACATGTCAAAACACCATTTGCCCTTAGCTACCAATCCGAAATTGCCACATCATCATATGCCATGTTAGTGTACAGATGTACAGTCTCTGCCACGTCAGCATGTATGAACTGTATGAACTATACAGTCAACACAATTTTTTTACCTGTTTGGCGATTCGAACAGATCGCGATATCTCTCTCATCCGATGCCCGTTTGAACCCAAAAAAGTTGCATTGGGTTCGTGACAATGAGGGCTACACCCCTGTTCATTTTGAGGCAATTCCGAGAACTTTGATTTTTGAGCTAAATTTTGACCCCTGGTCCAGATTTTGATCAATTGAGGATCACATTTGGGATTCGATATGTCATTCCTTGTTTCCTCACATAGTTCCTACCATGTTTAAATTATAAGAATTCAATTTTAAAGATGGATGAATGTTGAATTATTATTATTTCTTTAATGAGGATTATTTGAAGTTTGATTTACTTTATTTATTTGTATGCATGATTAGTTGTGAACATTTTAAAAATATGCATTAGGAACATCACTTGTTATTATCGTCTAGGTGTGGGATATGTGTGTGCTAGCTATGCCTACATATCCAACACACATATAATATTATGGTTCAATAAACACATTAGTTACTAATGTCTAGGTTATTAATGAATTAATTAATAAGTTGTCAATTTGAAGTTATATTATATGAATATAAATATCATCAATAAGATAAGCATTCAATAACTTTGGTCAATATGTGTGAAGTAATAAATGAGTATAATAATTAGTTTCCATCTAAGACTTTTTTATTTCTATATTAGACTTTATTATTCAAAATGAACTATTCGTTATAATTATTCCTTTAGTCAAAGGGTCACTACAATTGGAAAAGACACCAAAGTGTGAGATCGATTCGTTTTTGAGCAATTTACTATGATAAGAGTCTATGGTTTGGAAGAGAAGCCATATCAAAAGTGAGTGCTGAATTTGGTTGTTCTAGAGACTGAAAAAAGTGAAATTCATTCAGTTACCGACTAAAAAGCCAAGCATATTAAATTAAATATTGATCGGAAGAGTTTCAAGGAAAAATGAAATCTACAAAAGTAGGCACAAAGTCTAAACATTCAACCATGAATCAATCAACTCAGAGATAAATAAGGGATAGACAATAGAGCAAATTCTTATCCTTCACTCATCATCCATGCACAAAAAAACAGGGCATTTGAATCTATAGGTCTTTAAACACCGAAGTGACGACTGTCGATTCGGCTCCTGGCTGACTAATCAGACATAGAATGATGACTAAAGAGATAAGGTACAAAAGATAAAACCACAATATTTTCATAATAATCAATAAAACCCACACATATAAGTCATTGAAATTAGAAGTTGGGTTTGCCAAGGGCAATCAGTTGAGAAAAACAACAAGCAAGGGGATTGATTTCCTTATCATAATCATTCTCCCTCATGGATACTTAATCATTCTCCCTCATGGCTACTTACCACACTAGTAAGTGAAGTCAAACATTAAATTGACTATTTATTTGATCACGTGACTAGCCTTTAATTTAATTTCCCAAATCATGCATAAATCTTTAGATACCCACATGGCCCTACTAAAGAAGATCCAACTACATGCACATTAATAGAAAATAGGATTGGTTTCAGTGGCCCGAAGGTGGTGTAAGGAATTTGCGCTTTGGAAAAACCGAAGTAAACTCCACAACCATAATTTATGAAAAGCCTTTTAGGTGTCTTTTCTAGTAACAAACCTTGTGTTATACTGGTCCCATTGGACCTTGACTTAATTAAAATATGTTGGGGCTACTAATATATTGATTACTTAATAAGTCTTGACTCTATGTTATTACCACTTGTAACTAAATTATCACAAAGACACACTTCTCTTATATATATCCACACTCCCCTTGCATTGTGGGAGGATCATGCTATCCACACTCCCCTAGATGTGTGATGAATAATACTAGTTGTCTACTAGAGATGTTAGGTCGAAAGGTTTGATGCTTTCACATTTGGATTATATCTAGAGTTAGATCAACATAGTCGAAACTCCAACATATTTCAACAAATTAAGGGATGGGAGATGCGAGATGGAATTAAGGGTTTAAAAAGACCTGGCTGATTCTAAGTCCATTGAGGATCACATTTGGGATTCGATATGAGATTCCTTGTTTCCTCACATAGTTCCTACCATGTTTAAATTATAATAATTGAATTTTAAAGATGGATGAATGTTGAATTATTATTCTTTCTTTAATGAGGATTATTTGAAGTTTGATTTACTTTATTTATTTGTATGCATGATTAGTTGTGAACATTTTAAAAATATGCATTAGGAACATTGATTTTTATTATCGTCTACGTGTGGCATATGTGTGTGGTAGCTATGCCTACATATCCAACACACATACAATATTATGGTTCAATAAACACATTAGTTACTAATGTCTAGGTTATTAATGAATTAATTAATAAGTTGTCAATTTGAAGTTATATTATATGAATATAAATATCATCAATAAGATAAGCATTCGATAACTTTGGTCAATATGTGTGAATTAATAAATGAGTATAATAATTAGTTCCCATCTAAGACTCTTTTATTTCTATATTAGACTTTATTATCCAAAATGAACTATTCGTTATAATTATTCCTTTAGTCAAAGGGTCACTACAATTGGAAAATACCACCAAAGTGGAAGACTTTGGAAAAGACCACCAAAGTGGGAGACTGGTTCCTTTTTGAGCAGTTTACTATGATAAGAGTCTATGGTTTGGAAGAGAAGCCATATCAAAAATGAGTGCTGAATTTGGTTGTTCTAGAGATTGAAAAAAATGAAAATCAGTCAGTTACCGACTAAAAATACAAGCATATTAAATTAAATGTTGATCGGATGAATTTCAAGGAAAAACCAAATCTACACAAGTAGGCCACTCATGTCTTACACAGAGATGTGACCAAGACTCATGACAATATGTAGGACATGTGAAGCATAGGGGGATATTTACTTATCCATTATCATTAGGTCTCACTAAATGTTTTCAAGATGTGTTTTGTCAATCTAGTCCAAATATAAATGACTCTTAGCAATGAAAATTTCTTTCTCATGTTATGAAATGAAGAACACAGAAAAATGCAAAACTTGGCGTGAATTACCTAATCATGTTAATCATTGAGTTTTTGAATGGAATTTTTGTTTGAGGACTCAAATAAGGGAGCATATATCTGGGAATCAAATCCAATATAGGGCTATTCATGCCCAAAGTAGTGTGGTTGTATGGAATACATTCATGTTATTTTCCTTGCATCAACAATCAAAGGAATTGTCTGCTTGGGAAAATTGACATTCGTAAATGCAAGGTGTCTAAGGGATCGAGGGAATTTTATCCTTGTACATGCAACAAACATACCATATGCATTCACTTGTTGAGAAGTGGTGCAATGGTATTCAAGGTGTTATAGATCAAGGGATCCCAAGGATTTTCTTTATAATATGAGAATCTCATCTAATAAGGACATCATTTTAGGTGTATGACTCCTTCAATATCCTCAATATTTTGAATAAACTTTATAATCCACTTACTTTATTAAAACCATACAACCAATATTTTTTATCATCAAAATATTTTGAATACATTTTATAATCTAGATTCACATTATTAAAAACCTACAACCAATGTTTTCTAGCATAAAGTGCAAAAATATTGAAAACAACATTACTTAAAAGATTGAAAACAATATAACTTACGAACGAGTTAATATAATTTAATGATAAAAAAGTCATTGTAAGAAACACTGTAAGCTAAACTTTGTAAGAAACTTATGATACTCTAATATTACATATGTAAAAATGGATTTATAAATTGAATTCCTAAAGATTTGAAGTTTTTATAAAATACAAAACGATTGAAATAAAATGTTGGACAATTTGAAATTTTTATGAAATTTTTATAAAATACAAAATGTTTGAAATGACAGTGAGTTGGTTGTGGGGAGACAGCCATGTGGCCAAGCCATGGGCATGCCCATGACTTGGCCACATGGCTGCCCCCCCCACAACCAACTCACAACCAATTTTAATAAGAGATTATCTATGCACAGAAAAGTAGGGCATTTGAATCTAAGTCTTTAACATCATAGTGAAAGACAGTAGATTCGGCTCCTGGCCGACTGCTTAGGCACAAACTAATCACTTAAATGCTTACTCTATTCTTTTGATTGTTAAATGTCTATATCAAATTTAAAAACTTAATATTTGATTGTTAAATGTCTATATCAAATTAACTAAATCCATATTGTTTATAAATTATTTATTAATGTCTTTATATCAAATTCCCATTTTTAAGTAAATCCATATTGTTTATAAATTTATTATTTGTGTGTATAATTTGAACATATAAACAAGTAATTTTAAAATTGTCTTCAATATTAAGTTATATTAAGATGAGGTGGAACAAATGGAGCAAATGTAATATTTGTGAGGCTTAGTTGGAGTTAGAAATCTAGATAAAATATAGTCCTATAAGGTGGAAATTCACGTTGATTGAGATCAATCATGACAATAATTTCAAATGTAAGTTCATCATAACATATTGTAAACATAGTAATGTGAGTTTTAATGAGATATATATTTTGAAGAAGATACAATTGAGTGAGTCTTAATTGTCACAAAATTGATGAAAATTTACCTTCCTTATATTGAATTAGTTTGAAATTTTAAAACTTTAATACTTACATCATTTCTTATTTATCTAAAATTCCAAAAAATACTAAAAAAATTTCTTATATAAAAATAAATGGTGCTTATTATAACCTTTCTTCATTAACTTTATATTTATATACCCATTTTAATAATTATACTATGTTTCATTTACCTAGAACTCTTTATAAATAGGATAACAAATATGGTCACACTAATATGGTCACACTAGGATGTTAATACATTCCTATATTCATTCTTATAGATATCAAAAAGTCATATGGGGAGGACTTGTTAAGTGTCATATATATTACACTATAAAAAATTGTCACAATAGATCATACCATAGTTTCTAAAATCAATTATATGTAATATTTTGTTTTAAAATTAAAATTCAATTTACTATTTGGATAAGAAAACAACATAAAATGCATGAAGTTAAGAAAATAACATACCAACCATGAACATAATTAACATACCAATCATGAACATAATTAACAGAATTAATTCTGTTCTATTTCTGTCATATTTAATTCTGTTAATTCTGTCATTTTTCATAAAACGACAACAAATCCAACAAAGATTAGAAAACATTGTTTAAACATACTAATTCAAAGTATTTCAAATCAAAATTTGCATTTATTAATAATCTACTAATATTAATGTGCATTTATAAGCACACATAAAAATAACAGTATTAAAGGAACATCGATTCAGTATTGTTGGTTTCTATTCATAAAATTTCCCACATAAAAACTGTAAAATATTTTATTATTATAAACAAAAGAAATAAACAACATTCCTATATTCATTCTTATAGATGTCACAAAGTCATATATATGTGCATGTCCTTTATAGATGGACACATGGAGAGGACTTGTTAAGAGTCATATATATATTACAGTATAAAAATCTGTCATAATAGATCATACCATAGTTTCTAAAATCAATTATATGCAATGTTTTGTTTTAAAATTAAGATTTAATTTATTATTTGGATAAGAAAACAACATAAAATGCATGAAGTTAAGAAAATAACATACCGACCATGGACATAATTAACATACCAATCATGAACAAAATTAACAGAATTAATTCTGTTATATTTTTGTCATATTTAATTCAGATTTAATTATGTTATTTCTGTCATTTTTCATAAAATGACAACAAATCCAACAAAGATCAGAAAACATTGTTTAAACATATTAAGTCAAATTATTTCAAATCAAAATTTGCATTTATTAATAATCTACTAATATTAATGTGCATTTATAAGCACACATAAAAATAACAGTAGTAAAGGAACATTGATTCATTATTGTTGGTCTCTATTCATAAAATTTCCCACACAAAAACTATAAAATATTTTATTATTATAAACAAAAGAAATAAACAACAATATAACTTGCAAAAGTAAATTCTTTAAGTCATAGTCATGAGAGTAAATTCCTTAAATATTGGGAGTAAATTCTTTAAAAACTAGGAGTAAATTTCTTAAGTCATAGTCCCGTGGACTGTGACTTGGCCGCAAGGGGCCAACCTTGTGGCCAAGTCGTCGGTGTGCCCACGGCTTGGCCGCAGGGGCCTAGCCTTGTGGCCAAGCCATTGGCCTACCCGTGGCTTAGCCACAGGGGCCGACATATAAATTAAATTTAAAATTTAAAATAAAATTTAAATTTAAAATAACAAATTAAAAATTACAGTTAAAATTAAAAATTAAAAGGGACATTTAAATTAAATTTCAAAATTAGGAATTACAGGGGTTTTGGGCTTACCTGAAGCTCGGCCCGCCCGACCGCTCGCCAACACAACAACCCGATTGCTTGTAGGAGTGCCTGCCAACACGACATCCACACCAACACAACAACCCAAACGCTCACAATCACTCAACACTCAATGACTGTCACAAACATAAAGAGATGAAAAAAAATTATAATAACGATGTGCGGTTAATATATCAACAATTTTTCGATCGAAAGAAGTTTTTGGCTGAAACATTCTTTTGACCAAAAGAATAATTTGTCTGAAAGAATTTTTTGGCTTGAATATCTTTCGGCCAAAAACATATTGCCGGATGGAAAAAATCCATCCGACTAAATGTTTACACAAAAATCAAGGGTGTCTTCACAGTACCATTCGATTTGATGTTCCAGGGTTCAGCCAAAAAATAGTTCAACTGAAAAAATAAGATTTCAGTCGAAAAATAATATTAGTTCGGCTGAAAAACGTTTTTCGGAATTTTGGATATTAGATTGTCACGAAAGTGTTACTCACCTCCGTGATTTTACCCTCTATGAAAACTCAGGCTGTAAAAGGAATAACATGACCTATTAGTAAATATCTTGACCCAACATCACAAGAATCGTAACCCCAAACTCAACTTTCCATCCTCAAGCCAAGTCAACCTCTACAAAAGAAAATCCAACTACCAAATGATGAAATCTTGGCCACAATGAAACACAATGAAAAGATCTAAATGATCTTCTCTATGCAACTATCTAGGGTGGATGGTCTCACCATCGAAACCAAGCTTCCTCTCTAGCGTTTTTCGTTCCAAGAGATAAAAGCCACAAGAGCTCCTCAAATTCCTTTTCAGAAAAATAACAATGCATAATGAGAGAGGGCACCCTCCTTTATCTTTTATTTCCTCATTCACCCTTTTGCTTACCCTTTTTCCCTTTTGATAAAGTAAAGTGACTTTGTAAGCTAAAATTCACTTAAAACACCTTTTCACTTAATTACTCAATATTACTTTTTAAAAAAGATTGTTTTTCGCCCCGATGACATCAAATTATTAATTATTCCCCTTTCTTTCCACTAACTGTAGCCTACGAGAATCACTTAGGCTATTACGTCAATCTCCTTGAGTAATAATTTGGAAAGGGACATTACATCAAGAAACAACTAAATATTTTGAAAACCTTAAGGAGGCTATGTGTACAACTCCTATTTTGGCCATGCCCGGATTCACAAAAACCTTTATTGTGGAGTGTGATGCCTCAGGACATGGAATTGGTGTAGTTTTAATGCAAGAAGAAAGGCCCCTTTCCTTTGAGAGTATCCATATTAAAGGAAATAACTTACACAAACCCATTTATCAAAAGGAAATGCTATCCATATTACATGTAGTTAAGAAATGGTGCCCTTACCTAATAGGAAGACTGTAGATCATGATAGTTTGAAGTACTTATTGGAACAACAATTATCTTTAGAAGAGAACCAACATTGATCCATATTATTTTGAGAATGAAATGAAGGTAGGTATATAACAAGGAAATACACAAAGATATTTCAAGAAACAAAGAGATACAATAATAATCAATTTCTATTAATGAATGAAATATGATGAAACTGTAAAAATACAGAGCAAAATGGACTTGCTAGAATGGTGGCAACTTATCTGTGAGAAGAGATGTGACAACTACACTCATTTGCAAGAAGATATTTACAATGACGCTCAAAATACATTTTAATATAAATCATTAATGAGAAAACCCTAAACATCCAAAACCTTAACCCCATAAGATGAAACACCAAAATATTTCTGGGCCCTGATTTGGGGTAGTTGATACATCAACTTTCATAGGGCGTAACTTTTTCATACGATATCCATTTGGGGAACTCGATATACTATTGGAAAGGTCTATCCAATAAGAACACATTTTGACTGAGCCTAGGTTAGATCCTATGCCTGTTACCTGGGTTCCACAACATGAACAAAATTCCATTTAGGGCCTCAAAATGGCACCGAAAGTTCAGGACCCGAAAAACTGTAGAAAAACTGCCAAGGTGGAAAACTATTTTTTGAGCTAGTGGAATAGGTGGGTGGCCACTGATATCCACCTAGATATTTTCTCCCCCCTTAGGAAGCAATGTTACTGATTGCATCAAGTTCCCATGGGAGATGGGGGAGATTTTGTTGAATTAGAACCTTCGTGAGTTGTTTTCCTTGTTGAAGAAGTTTTCCTGCTTGTTCTTGGAATTAACTTGTTGAAGGATGTCACAAACTTGTTTTTGGAGGGGCTGGATCAGTTCAACCAATCTAGCTACATGATCTTCCTTGGTTTGAGTGTGGGAGGACATTGTTAGTGACGATGCAACATGAAGAGCCATATAAATGGGGGCTAATGGTTGGAACCCCAAGCATGCCTGAAAATAGTTGTGGCCAATAGAGCTATGAAGGGATATTTTGTATCTTGGTTTGAATTGGTAGTGAATTTGCACCCCCATAGGTGAAGAAAAAATAACTTTTTGCTCTTCTACAATCTTGTCGATTTGCTTCTGTTGGATAGAAAGGTCTCGGGCCGAGGCTATGGTGGTCGTAATTTCCTTCTTCTCACCTTTTGGCCGGATCGTAAAGAAGCTAAAAGTTGTGGTATCATAGACTACTTTGTGACAATGTTTTGCTGAGACATTAGTCAGAACTACCTATGATATCATGTAGAGCTAACCCCCATAGTAACAATGACACTACGGGGTCGAGACTCATAAATAACATGGCGCTTCCACATATATGGATGGAATAATAGAACATCACATAATTCTAGTGGGGAAACATCACACAATACCTCATCCTTGAAGGGCTTGATGCCTTAGGACAAGAGACACTGCTCGCTAATGCGAATATCTCATCCCTAGAAAATCCACGTGATGTTGTATGGATGTGGGTGTGGTGTTGTCGGAAAATCCAACTACTTGACGACCTTTGTTGAGATGAGGTTCTTTTGGCTTACGTTATCAACAATGAAATGCAGTGGGGTCCCTGTCACCCACATCTATGAATAGAAGAGGCATTCCCCCTCCTCAAGCTCCTCTGGTTATTCTGGTTGGATTATTGTGGTCGTGATGGTAGCAATGGGTTTTGCATCAATGACCCGTTTCATTTTACTTTTTTCAGAATCACAGTCCAAGTCGGTGCTCGACTCTTTTTCTTTGAGATCGACCACTAATGACTATTTGTAGCGACATTCATCAGTGTTTTTCCAAGGGATTTTGTGGAAGTTGCACCACTTTCTAGTGTCCTTCTTTGTCTTCCCATTACCCTTCTTTTCCTATGGCTTGGAATGGTTGTCTTTAGGTTGGTTGTTATGTGATTTAGAGACACATTTACCATGATTTTGTTGTTGTGCATTTGTAGACCCAAACTGTCGCTTATTCAGCTGCTTAAATTTTTGCTTGATTTTGATAGCATATCGATAAGTGGCTCCCAATGACAAGATGGTGAGAAAATCCATTTTTGTTTGGATGTACCTATGTAGAACCCCATAGTATTTTAGAACCATATGCCACTCAAAGTCTTTAATACCTATCTTGGTGTGCAAGGTATGGAAGGTATTTGTGAACTTTGACACTGTTTGGTTCCTCTATTGACGCAGTTTGGTCCATCTCATGTACTGGTCATCATAGTTTCCAATAGGATAATATTTTTCCTTGATAATATCCATAAAAAAAATATCAGGTGGGTTCGACCTCAAATATTCCAGACGACTCTGCGAAATTTTGCTCACAGTAAGTTTCCCACCAATTTTTGACACTAGGGACAACCTTAAGGAGCAAAAATGTGATCTTTTCCATATCGGAAAAATTGTGGACAAAGAAATAACCTTCTAGAAGATTTAACCACTTTTCCAAAGCATCTGCATCTATTTGACCTTCAAACATGGGAATATCAAAATTAACTTGTACCTTGAAAGGGGCGACACCTCCAAAGTGGCTTCTTGATGAAGACATGTCTATTGTTGTTGGAACTCGTTGAAGGATTTGGGAAAAAAATTCCATCATTTCGTCCCTCTATCGAGTGAGGGATTCCTCGATCAATAGATTAATAGAATCTTTTGCTCCCTCATCTCTCTTTTCTTCCGCCATGGTAGGCCGCTTGGGTTGGCGAGAGCATATGTCCTCAAGAGAAACTAGCTCTAGACCCAACTCTCTATACCATGACCTCGTCGTGGACATGCACTAAGAAACGAGGAGAAACTTACTTTGATACCACTAATCTAGATTATTTTGAGGACGAAATAAAGACAAATATATAACAAGGAAATGCAAAGAGATATTGCAAGAAACACATAGTTACAATAATACTCAATTTCTATTTATGAATGAAATCTACTAAAACTATAAAAATACAAAGTGAAATGAACTCACTAGAATGGTGGCAACTTATCTAGAAGAGATGTGACCTACACGCATTCACAAGAATATCTTTGCAATGAGGCTCAAAAGGCCTTTTTGACATAAAACATTAATGAGAAAACCATAAACATCCAAAACCCTAACCCTAGAAGATGAAACACCAAAAGGTTTGTGGGCCCCAATGGGGGTAGCATATGTCAACTCCCTGACGATGTAACTTTTTCTTACGCTCTCCGTTTGGGGCGCTCAATATACCATTGGAAAGGGCTAGATGAGAAGAACACATTCCCACTGGGCCCAAGCTAGATCCTAGAACTATCTCCTAAGCTCTGCAACGTCAAAAAAATGTCATTTAAGGCCTCTTTGCAATGCCATGGGTCTCACTAAATTCTAATTTTCCAAGAAAAACTTGTGATAAATTTCCTCCAACTTTATGATTTTGACACTTTTTGAACTTATACAATATGTGATGCATCCAATTTTATAGATCTAACTCTAAATTTTGGATCTAAAATACTATGATTTGTCTTCTTTCCAATCCCACAACTAAGCCTTAATTTAAAGTTTGGTAGATTCATATATAAAACTTTTTTATTGAAATCACATATTGGAGATTAATTTCAGTAATATTCAAAATTTCTAAGTTCCTCCTACAATATAACAAACTGAAACTTGGAAATTTATTCAAATGAATCCTTTATTTATAAATAAAACATAAAGAAACCATAAATTATCTTACACTCTAAGCCAAATTAACCATAACTAAATAAAACATAAAGAAACCATCACTTATCTTACACTCTAAGCCAATTTAACTATAACTAAAATATTAATAATGAAAAAGATTTAATATCATAAATCAATTTAACTATAACTAATTAATAATAAAAGAAATTTAATAATTGAATAGCATACCAACTTCTTCACACAATCGAGACCTAATTGAGGAGGCTATGATTGTATTATTTGAAGGGTTCGATGACGATAAAAAAATTCCAATTGGAATTGGAACTGCCCAATGCCCCTCACATCTTCCTAATTGTTGTTCTAGATAGTCTGTTAGTCTGTTACACTAGGTATAAACGAAACAAGTATAGCATAGATGTTACAGTAATGTTGATACATGTCCATTCAAAAAATAAATATAACATTCTCTGTTTGTAATTTCTTCCATCTTTGTCTCAACAAAGACTGTTATTCTGATAAATTTGGAATATGTGGATGCAGGATAATTAACTCTTGAAGTGACTAGAATCTAATCTATGGATATCGAGACATACCCGGTGCTCAACATTCCAATGTCTTTGGCTTCAGAAGAAAAGTTTAAGACCAGCATCTGAGGACTACAGTACAAAAACTCGTTTATCCATTACATCCAAGTCGGCCAACTCCAGGAGCCATAGCAGCCTCTAAAATAGATCCAAATCTAAACCAAATAGATCCAAATCTAAAATAGATGTGGACTAGTCTGAAATTAGAAAAAATGCAACACAAACATTTTTCCAAAGAAATAACATGTAAAGAAAGCCAATTTGTTTGGTATATTTCACTTGTGTGTAGCTATTTTGCCAAATAATCTATGATGCACTTCAATTGGTTATCCACTTAAATGACAGAAAGTTGTGATAGAGTTAGATTAATATGCAGATTTAATATAAATATGTTTTTCCCATTGATTCTATCTCCACGCTTTTCTGTACATGATCTGGACAAAACAGAACCAGTGAGCTAACACTCAGTCAATCCATTGATCTCAAGTCGCACCATCAATTGACTCTACATGTTCTATGTGATTTGCATGCAGTGTCTTCGCAAGGGAAAGGGAAATTGAGTCGGATAAATTTTGATTGTCAAAATTGAAATACCAGAAAACTTCCACTTTTTATTCTGAAATCTCATCCGTCTCGTTTTTAATACTTTGAGTTAAAGAGGAATTAATTTAAGTATGGTTGGTGAGATTGAATAAATGAATAATTGGCTTCACAATTCTGTGGAGACTATATTAATGCTGTAAATGAAAAAGCGTTAGACCTAATCATTCAGCATCCAATTATAAGTACCGTATTTCTTGAATCTTAAAAAAAGATATTAGATAGAAAAAAAAAAACTAGAAATGTATCTATTCAAGAGACAAGATTAACAGATAGAAGCAGGCGTTCACATATAGAGCATGGAAGCACTGTAAACATTTCTCATTGCAACCACTAATGATAGAAAATTAAGCATCTAATGAAGAAAATATACGTTTGATATCTAAGACTAATCAGCTAGGACTTCACCTGATGTTTCAGAAAATTTGCAGGTGATGTTTAAAACCTAATCTGGACCAGTGCAACCACCTCTGATCATCATATAATGCAATTGAACATATACTGAATGAGTATAAGATTGCAACTTGCTGAAGAATCCTAAGAATGGGGGACGAGCTGGTTAGTGGGAGGAGAATTATGATCCTCAGTACAATTCTGCTGTTGCTGGTGAGGGTCTTGAAAATCCCATATCGACACAGGAAAGGATTGGTCTTCCACCACCTGCACTTGGCTATATTGGTTTTGCAGAAGAAAAGCCGTTTCCATAAAATCTAATGGAATTTCAATGGAATCCCACAACGGTTCCTCAAACGAAACCATGTCCTGGGACGAAGCGGGCAATGGTGAAAATGTATTAGAAATAGGAATTGATGTGCACTCGCTATCTGCGTCATCCCATGCAGGAGGAGGTGGAGGTGGAGGTGGAGGTGGAGGAGAAGCAGCCTGGATCACGCCAAGCTGTTCCAGAAATTCTCGCAGGTCGACCTGTTGGGAGCCGATGCTGCCTTTGCTATTGTTTTCCTGATCGGTATTAATCCCGGGCTGGGGAGCTGCTGCAACTTCCTGAGAACTTAGGTGTCTGGGGGCTAGGTCAGTGGAAATTTGTCCGATATCCTGAGGTAATAAAGTGGAAGAAGCGTTGATCTGGTCATTCATGAAGAACCGGTCATTCATGGAGAGCCGCGGGAATCGAACCTCGTTACGGCTTTTCATCTCTTGCAGCTTCTGGTGAATATGGTGGACGTTGGGCTGCACGTTGAGATTGATGCAGCTGGCTCGTTGGGTAACCGCAGATGGGCAAGCGGGTGAGAAAGAAGAAAACGTGGGATGGATTACCGGGATCCGACTTCGAGAGTGATCCAGTAGCCCCCTTGGAAAATACCAAGATGCATGATGGGTAAGCAGATGAGATCCCTGGGAGGAGGGGGAATACAAGGATCTCTCGTATTTTTCAGGAAGATTGAGATGAGCATCGGGGCCATATAATCTCCGAGCGGCTGCGTCATAAGCCATGGCGGCTTCCTGCGCCGTAGCGAAGGACCCGAGCCAGAGCCTGGTTCGTTTCTTCGGTTCCCGTATTTCAGCCACCCATTTCCCCCACGTCCGCTGCCTCACGCCTCTGTATTCACAAGTCGCATTCTCAGGACCCCCTTTGCCTCTCGTAGGTCCTTTCTTCCACGCTTTCGTGCCCACCTTGGTCGCCCTTCTCATGTCAAATCTTCTCTCTGGGCTCGACCTCTTCTCCATCACCAACTATTATATATTCGTCTTCCCACTGACAGATCAAATATCTATGCCGCTATGGACGAGGAAGGAATACCTCAACATCTATCGCATGCACAGTCCCAAAGAAGAGCAAAATTCCATCATATTATATTACTGTCGGGAGGGGAGGTCCATGAAAAAAGAAGAATCGGAAGGATATTGCTAGATGGAAGCGGCCCTCTTCTTATCCTTGAGAAGAAGACAGTCAGCCAGCCGCCAGAAAACAGGAGACGGAGAGCAAGAGAGTAGTTATGTGGAATTTAGAGGATTCACGTGCATACTCATAAAGTTGAAATGGGCGTTACATGCCTTTCAAATTGAAATCGATCCGTTTACCTTGTCATATCAATGCCCTTTATTTGCACTCTTTTGTAACTGGCCGTTCCTTAATGTTAATGCGTCATCTTTTCCATTTTCTTAATAAGCTTTTACCACTTCCAACCTTGCTTGTGAGGTTTTAATATATTTAGGTATAATACCATAATATGAAATTAATATATAATAATAAAATATCATTATTTCAAAAATATTATAATCATTATATATACATCTGATGTATAATTTATATAATAATAATAATAATCTATTTTTAAGGTTACGGTCAAGCCACATTAAATTGGTGTACGTGACCTTCTTGTTTGTGGGATAAGGGATCTTCTCAGCGATTTGACTGGTAAAGTCTACGGAGGTATACATACTCTACCTCCTCTGGATTTGAACTTGTTCTTAACCATTAGACACACTCAAGCTGTAACCTTTGTTTGATTAAATTATTATTTAAATATAATAAATTTAATTAAACTATTGCTGAAATAAGTTATGTCCATCTATCCTCGTCTTTGCTATGCATATAAATGTATGTCTTTGCTTAAGATTATTGACTTATTTAGGTGTGTGGATATGTCTATATATACTTAATCATACATATATAATTAGATTTATTATGTAAATATATTTTTTTATTAATGCCCCCCACCACCTTCATATATGAGGGTGGGGGCATCATGTAAACATATTTTTCTATTAATGCCCACCCTCATATCCCTATATGAGGGTGAGGGAACATTACTAGAAAAATATATTATATATTTTTATGAGGGTGGAGGGCCACATTAATAGAAAAATATATATTTTTCTATTAATATCTCTCATATGTAATTTTATTTATTTATTAAATTATTAAATAAAATTAACTTAATCATATACATGTTAATTAGATTCATGATGTAAATTAAATCCATCATGTAAATTTAAAGAAAAATTATTAAATTATTAAATAAATTTATTAATTTTATTTAAATAAATATACATGGTATACATTTGAAAAAGATTATTTTAATTATTAATTATATATATTTATATTTAAAAAAATTTAATGTATTATTTTTAAATATTATAAAAAAAACACTCATACTACTACATTTTTTGTTAATATAATGAAGTTAAAGACATAAAAATAAATTGATTTATTTTTATGTCTTTAACTTCATTATATTAACAAAAAATGTAGTAGTATGAGTGTTTTTTTATAAGTTGATTTATTTTATATACAAGTTACTTGTAGCAATCCATTTTGTTAATATAATAAAGTTAAAGACATAAAAATGAATTGATTTATTCTACATACAAGTTACTTGTGGCTATGAATTAAAAATAAATAACTATTTTTTTTTTTATATTTATCTTGACTTACATATATTCACTCTAGTTTGTTTTGTTTAATTTATTTAGAAATTTGTCTTTATACTCAATCACACATATTAATAAATAATAAAATGAATTTATATAATATGAATGTTATGATCTTTTAAGACAGATGTCATTATTTTTTATATTAATAAATATATTGTATTAATTATTTGACATTAATTTATTTTAATATAAAAAGAATATTTAATTTAAAAATAAAGAAAATATTTATAATTAATAAATAAAATTAAATCAATTTATAAAATAATTTTATAAAAATAAATATTTAATTTTCATAAAAATATATAAAATTAAATTTTAAAAATAATACAGTGTATAATTCAAAAAATAATTTATAAATATTTATAATATTTATTAAAATTTATAATTATAGTTATGTGATGTAATGACTATTTTCATAGTTTAAACATAAATTTACAATTATTATAATTTATATATTGATTTATATAGACATTACATTAACAATATTATATATATAATAAGTCAAATGATATTAAGATATATCATAAACAATTTAAAATGGAAAAACATTATAAAACATAGTATTATTTAAAATGCACATTTTACTTAAAAATAATTTATTTAATATATTTTTATTAAAATTTTAATTAAAAATCGATAATAACATTAAAAATAATTATGTTGCGGAGAAACGAGATTAACAACGTGGGCATAAACTTAGATTGGGTCAACGCTGAAGGGTGGACCAAATCAAATGAAGAACAATAAAAAGATGGCGAAGAAAAGGCAGAGAGAGAATAAAAAGCGTTGCATTGGTGTGAGTGGAACGTTGGAATGAATGAATGCGTGTCATGAGAGGCATGTGATGGTGAGTGGCAACGATGGATTTGGATTCCTATTGTCACATGTTAACGAGGAGGAATTTGGATTCCTATTGTCACAGGTTAACGAGGAGGAATTGGATGTTGTTCTTCTCTTCCCGTTAAAACTTCACATGATCGATTAATATTCATAAATTATTACACACTTCATGTCGGCGTCATTGAAGACAGACTTGGGTATATGTCTCTGCCCGTGCTCTCAGATACTGCACCTCCTTCCACCTCTATACATTTCTTCTTCTCACGAGTGCGCATATCATACTCCTCTCTCTATTTATTGAATTCTGGAAGATTCTTTTCCTCTATCTTTTTCACTTATGCATGTCACAAGCACCAATCAGACCGCCACGTTTCCAAAACTGGAGCACAAAATACCCATATATATATATTAAAAGAAAACATATGTTTTTCAAAACATGTGTTTTCTTATGAAAGGTTTTAGGGTAACATGTACACTTTTGTAGACTTGGGTTCCCTATATAAAAATAAATCAAAATATATTAATATAAGTTTTAAAGCATTACTCTTTTTAACAAAATTCATGAGGTGAAGAGTGTATCTCTATTGGTATGGTATGTTTGCTACTCCACTTCACTTTTGAGCAAACTTCATTTTACATACTAGTAAAATGTGTATATTGGTTGAATCTAATTTGGGATGAAGGAAAATGTATAGGATGAGTAATCTCATAGATGCTCATATGAACAAAATCTTACATTATTTCAAAACATAATTATAAGTACTCTCACTTAACTTTAATGTATATTCATATATATATATTTTTTTGAATATTGTTCAAAATTTTACAATTAGTGCAAAGAAATTTCCAAAAAAAATAGAGGCATCCTTATCTATTTCCAATAATGTGTATTATGTTGGATAAAATCACTTATATTATGATAAGATAACTTATATTATGATAAGATAGTAGATGGAATAGAAAATATGCTTTTATTTCTAAGAGGATTGTCCCACCTAAGTTTTCCTAGATTTTAAAGATTTTTTTAAAAGAAATAACAAAGTGCTTAAAAGTAGAGCATTACTCTTCTAATTATACAACTTTTCTTGTAGTCCTAGTATGTGTCCAATTTTTTTTACAAAGGTTGTTATAAAGAGGAAAATTGTTAGGATCCAACTCCTTTAAATTGATAAAAAGTCAACGAATACCTTCCACTTCAAGGGAAAAACCTCCTTTTATAATATATCCAATTTAGAATACAATATGAGATGTGATAAGATGATCCTAAGACTAGGTCTCCTTGGTGTGTGTGTGTGTAGGAGACAAAGGGTACAATTATAATGAAAGAGTACCATGAAGGGTTCTAGCCGACATATAATTATAATACTATAAATGTAATAATTCAATATAGAGGGCTTAATAAGGTGTTTTACACATAAAATTGGGCATTGTCTAGGTCTTAACAGGAATTTCACAAAAAGAAATATGTTCTTGAGGATCCTTAGTGCCCTTGTATCAATTGGCTAGTTCGAACTCAGTGATGAGCTGGAATAAAACCTTTATGAACTCCACTACCTGCGCCTAGCTCTGAATATTTAGATGACGTGTCACCCACCACTACGCAAGTGTACCTCTAACCATTGCATCCATGGCCTAAAGTCTCTACTCCGTGAGAATGGTTTTCTCCATCTGTATAAGGAATGTCTCCACTGGCCTTGTCCCATCAAATCGTGGGGCATCGCACAAATCGAACTTGATCCATCACATTGCTTTTGTTATCCTTGCACATCTACGAGTAAAACTTCGTAGAGATTATTCTTCCACCTATCCATGGCATCCTCAGAATCTGTGTCATGAGAAATGAAACTCCTCTAGCTAACTCTCCATCTGTGGTGGGGTTGATGTGGTCCTCCTTGCATCCTGTGATCTTATAAATGTTCTCAATGACTGAGCTATGTGCATCTTCATCCATGGGCTCATTATATCGATTACCTTCATATGGATCTAATGGCAGGGTATCTATTTCAAAGGACATATTCCTTTTCTTCAAGTTTAACACCACATTATTGTCAAAGGCCCAGTCAATACCCAATAGTGCAGGATATGGATCAGATTCATCCATAATCTCTATGACCTCAAAGTTGGCCTTTGTTCTTACTCCTTCTATGTTTACTTCCACTTGCTCTAGAAAACCTATTGGGTAGATCTTGTATTGATTGGCCAAGTAGAGCTGGATGGGTGACTAGATCAACTTCATTTTTTCCATCACCTCCCAAGAATTCTTTGGTAAAATATTCATGTCAGTCCCTAGATACAACATAATTCTATCCATGTCATAACCACTAAGCTCTTTTTTCATATTAAATTCTAGGCCAGTGCGCTTTTGCTTGCTGACTTGAAATACATCTCTTTCTGGCAACATAGCAGATATGGTAGCCTCCACTCCTTATTCTTTCATGCAAGTAGCTAACATCTAAGTCAAATTACTTGCCTCTTCTAGATCATTCAACAACCACAAACAAAAGTGCAAGAAAGAACTTACTTGGTCTTCAGATTCTTCCTTGCAACCCAGTTCATGTAAGACTTTTGCGCATGTTGCGCGTTGCAATTCCTCCTGACAATGTTCTTCATAGGCCTTCTACTTAGCGTGTCACAACTCAATCTGCCTGTGAGCCTCCTCTATTGATCGTTGCGTCACATGATGGACTTCTTTGTGCACACGAGCCTCCTCCAATGATCTTTGCATCGCGTGCTGCAATTCCTCACACATGCAAGCCTCTTCCAACAACTTTTGCATCACACGTTGCACTTTGTCGCGGATCTCATCCTCCTCCAATGAACTTTGTGTCGCCCTATGTACTTCTTATCGGATTCGAGCCTCCTTGAGTGACCTTTGATTCATGCATTGTTAGAAAAACAGGATCACAGAGCAATAAAATAAAACAAATGCAGAAATAAAACACAGAAGATACACAATATAATAGAGACACAAATATATGTTGTTCACTTAGTGTGGGATAATGTTGGTTATATCTTTCTTTCACTTCTTGGGTTGACCTAGGTTCGGATCTCAACAGGTTTCCAACAAAACCCTCTAAAACTATCGGCCCTCCTGGTGAACCATAAGGCAACGCTGCGCACAGAGTGCACCACGTAGTCTCACCTGAGATAACTTTATGGGTGACTACAATACTCAGGTGTTTTCATCCTAGGAATGAGTGATGATCTGTGGGGTGGTTCTTCCTTCTTGATGCATTAATATTACTAATGAATTAAGTATTTCTAAGATTATTTCATCCTTTGCCTTATGCATGCATTCTAATACATCTAGTTAGTCATTCATTCATAATCTAACCATTAAAATAAAGTAAGCATTCAATAAAAATCACATAGAACACAGGTTTTACCATGGTTCACCCCCTCCTTGGCTACGTCCACAAAGATTTGGCTTCTCTTCTCTATTATTTAGTCTATTGCAAAATATGGCGCTACATGCATTGCATATTCAATCATACAATCATGATGAGGTTAAGGAACCTCTGTGAGGCAGACTAGATCACACCAGGCTCCTCGGCCTGTGATCTAATCCTCAAAATATATCTTACTTGACTCTTCTACCACCTTATTACAATCATAATAATTGTTATCAACTTAAAAACAACAACCTTAACCTTCACCAACCCTTTTCGAACCCCTAACCTAGACCTCCTAGGTTCTTATTTATACTATTTTACAGGCTTATAGCCATCACAATATTTATCAAAAACCCTAACCCTATCATGGTTAGACTTTCCTACCTATGCACCACGTTTATTTTCCTCTTGCATGTTGCTTTTCCTTCTTTTTCTGCATGTTTCTTTCTTGCCATCTATTGCATGCGCTCCAAATTTAGGTCTTTCCCAAAATATACCTTTTCTCCAAAAATAGGCCTGCGTCCAAAATATACTTCCTTCTCAAAATAGGCCTGCGCCCAACATGCCCCCAACACTGACACATGTCTTGTCCCAATCCACTGAGGTGGTGCGCACTCCCTAAACTACCCTGTCCAAACTGTGGAACTTTTATGCTAGTTCCTTTCCTTTTTCTCTCATCTGCACAACTTTTCTTGTTAGCGCCTCTACTATCTGCGTTGTTATCTCCTCCTGCATTAATGATACGCTCTATGTTTGTTCCTGTGCCCTACTTGTCTTCTGTTCCTCCAACTGCGCAATCATCTGTGATGCTTTTTCTTGGAGGGGTTCCAATTCAGCTTGTCTTTCTTGCTTCTATGTTTGCGTTGTTTTCAACTCTGTCTGCAGAGTCTTAATTTCTTGAGTTCCCTTCAAGCGCTTCATGATGCTCATTGTTTTCTACCATTGCTTTAGCTCTTGTAGGGAAGCATTGATTCTCTCCTCTTCCTGGTCCCACTGTTGGAACTTTTTGTCTTCTTCCAATATATTCCATATCTGCGTTGTTCTATTGAAAAACTCTTCTACTTTCCTTGCTTCTTTCTCCATATCAAGGATCTAGAGTGCAGATTGTTGTTCTCTCTCTTCTCGGACCTTAGGAGGATTCATAGGATTGAGACTTTCTTTGAGATCCTCATTTTCCTTCTTATATCTGCCAATTGTTNCTTCTACTTTCCTTGCTTCTTTCTCCATATCAAGGATCTAGAGTGCAGATTGTTGTTCTCTCTCTTCTCGGACCTTAGGAGGATTCATAGGATTGAGACTTTCTTTGAGATCCTCATTTTCCTTCTTATATCTGCCAATTGTTTGTGATATCATGTTTATCTTCTCCTATACACTCATCTCAGGTGCTAGCGCGTTGTCTGGGATGAGATCATAAACCGATATTAATCCCTGTTCTAATTTATCTGCGCGTTCTTTCTCCTCCTCTTTTTTTGAGGTCAGTTGGTCGCATATGATTTGTAACATTTCAATGACTCCTCTACCCACATCCAAGTTTGTTGCATCTGCGTGGGCCCTGGATTGCACTTATTGCATTATGCTGGCCCGAAGCCCATATAGTGCCTTGGTGGGTATTAGTTCCATGACAAATTCCAATTGTTCCACGTCCCACAGGGGTTTTTGCGTAGTCTCCTGATCCAATTTGATCATTTGGCACGTGACTGTAGATGTCTCCCTTCCTTGGACTATGAACTGCACTGTATCCTCTCCTTCTTTCTACACAGGTGGTCGCTGCTTCTTTTCCTGTTGCTATGTTGTGGCCTGTGGTCCTACCTTGCTCTGTAGTTGTTGTAGATTCTCATGGACCTCTGTGAGCTTGGCCATGATCTCTTCTCGTCGCACCTCTGCAATGCAAACCACTTCTTCCCCCCTATCTTGGACCTTGTTCGTGACTAGCTCTGCATCATCCTCTGTTAGGGTGATGATTGGGTCTTCCGTGATGTACTTTCTCTTCTTGCACGCCTCTTTTTCCTGCGCTGGATTCCTTATTATTTTGTAGGGTTGCGCCCCACTTATTGTACCTTGGACCCCCTCTTTTCCATCTTGTGAAGTATCCCCCTTTCCGGTCTATGGATGGATGCATGTCCTTGTTGTTTTTTTTGTTCTCCTTGGTTGTTTTGATATTGCATTGCTCCCGGTTGGCTGATTCTGTGCTATAGTAGTTCTAATATTATCGGTTGCGCTATTTGTTCTCGCTGAAGAACCTACTTCAGCCTTGTCCTTAGGCCTGGAGGATTACACCATGACTATCCTTGTTGTTGGTTTTGTTACTAGCAGCTGCCACTGCACAGACAAGTCTTTAACTATCCAGTTCACTTCTTCTTTGGTGATTTAATATTGCATTTCTAGCCATGCCTTCTTTGGATCCCTTATGGCCTAGATCCACATGTGGTGCCTGGATGCCTTGAACTTGGCTATCCCTTCTGTCTCATGGACTACCTCCATAGGTATGCACCATACATTAGCTGTGCGCTATTGTATTTATTCTAGCAATATTGAAAAAACAATGTTGTTTGCTTGTTGATTTTTGTTATCCTTGGCCTGCCAGAGGGACTCATATCTCGCCACATAACATTTCCCCTTCCTATCTAGGAATGCTGATAATTTTGGCTCCTTCCATCTTGCCAATTCTATAAGAATTATCATCCAGGATTAATGGAACTCGGTCCCATTATCCTGCATGTCTTGACAGTCTACCAAAAATTGGTTTAGCAGGTATGGTGCCCAATTGAACATTACTATTTTTGCGCACTGTGTGGCTACTGCAATAATTCCTGCTGACGATTCTTCTTTTCGGAATTTCCTCAATATTTTGCAAGCCATAATCTTGCCGACGAACCTTGTCACATTTTCATTGATATCCTTTAGCACAATTCCCCTATTACCATGATTGGTGCCAATCTATGCTTTAACTAGCTCTACGATTTATTTTTCACGCGCCTTGTTATCCATGTATTCCTCTGGATACACACTGAATGTAGGTAGTCCTATGATTTTGGAAATCATTTCCACATCTATCTGTACTATCCTGTCCATCCACATGATGCCTCCATGCATGTGGGAGACTAGTTGTTTAATGCAGAGCCTGACATTCTTACTGCAGCCAAAATGCGGTATATCTACCGGGTTCATGATGCCATAATTGTATAGCCCCATTATCCAACACGTGGAATCCACTATGGGTTTACCCAGGGGTCCAATTTCCCTTGTGCTTGATAAATATGACTCTGCAGCCAAATCTGGAAATTTGGTCACGTCGCGCACAACATGGTCAGAGTATCTGAGTTTGGGTATCTTTCCCAACATATCTTCCACAATAATCATTGCTTGTGGGAGATATGGGAGTGTAATATCCATGGCGTCCTGCACCTTTATTTTCTTTCCCACAACAGATGGGCATGCCTCTGTTATGTTTGTGTCCTCTTCTTCCCTTTCAAACTCTGGTTGGTTGGTGATATCCTTGACCAACAGTTCCTCACGTTCATGGGATTGCCCCAGTCTCATTGTTTCATTGGGATTCACAGGCGTCTTAGGGTTAGGGTTCGAAATACCATTCTGGGCCCCATAGCTCTTCCCTATTTCCCCTTGGTGCGTTGTCGATGTTTCCTCTTAAAGTCATGTCAGGTTGATTGATCATGTTTCCAAGGTGGTAACCTCTTCCAGCTCGACCATGTTCTCGGGTTGTCTCATTCTTTCCTTACGCCTTTGGCCCTGCTGAGTAACTCGTACATACTAGCCTAGCACGATGAACTTTGGTGGGATCATCTTCTCTTGAATTCACACACTTTCTTGCTTGTTCGTAAAATTATAACTAAGGCACGCTCTCTGTATCTCTCTATGTGCTAAAAAATCACTAAGTGTTGAATAAACATGTGCTTTCCGCCTTTTATAGACCCGGTCGTATTTGTTTTTCACTTTTCATGTGCATTCTCGCCGAGTGTAATTTTTTCTGCGCATTGTCTTCTGATGTTTGTCGCGGTAATGACTGCGCGTGAATTTTTTCTCACTTTCTTATGGTTCTATCAACTTGTGCATCTTTTTGTGTTTTTCTTCCTTTTTCTATTTTTGTATTTATTTTTTCTTCTTTTTTATTTCTTTTTATCATTTTTTTGTCCTAATCTCTGCTATAGTACACTATATACATGCCTTTCTCATTGCGTTGTAACTTTTAAGGGTTAGTAGGTCAATTGTCCCTGTATAGTTTTAGTTGACTACCGTTGATCATTCCTTTCAATTATGTTCCTCCCAAGTGCTTTATCTTTACAGATCCCCCATCTGTGACAATCTTTACTTCATATGGCCCTAACCAATGCATTCTAAACTTACCAGGGTGTTGGAAAAATTTACTATCATAGAGAAGAACTAGGTCTCCCTCCTTAAAAATATTCTTCTTACTATGTCTGTCATGCCAGGATTTGTCTCTTGCTTCCTGTATTTCTGGTGAAATCCTACCATAATCATGTCCTCTTCCATTTCCATTAATTGGATTAACCTCTCCTGTAATGTGCCTCTATCTGTCATGTTGGTAATTGCTGCTATGCGTAGACTAAGTATCAGAAATTCTACTGGCACCACTACTTCCTACTCATACACCAATATTAATGGTGTTTTTCCTATCAACTTCTTACATGTGGTCCTATATTCCCATAGTACTACTGTTACGAGGGAAAAACTCTCTATGGCCAGGGTAAACCACAACAGACAGGTATGACTGCAAAAATCTACTCAATTACAACATATGCTATATAAACCAATGTGCAAGCGAGATAAGAAAGAAGCCTACCTCGTTCCAACATTTGATGATGTTCCGTTGTTGAGTACTTTGACCCAAAGCTTTGTAATTGCAACTAGTTCTCGACAAACAAGCAGAGAAAGTATATAGTGATAATAAAAAGGGGTTAGCACATTAGATAGCATAATCCATTAATAAACATTACAAGCATTCCCATGGATAATAATCATATATTTGCACGAAACCAATTGGACGGGAAAGGAGTATTTATATTAATAAATGATCAACAAAAGTGAAAACATTACAGACTTCTGTGTCGACATAGTTCGAAACCAAGAAACCAAGTTCCTTCCAACTGGACCTCCACCACTTCAATCCTCCACCAAAGGCAAGCTCATAGAGAAGAGACAATGAGGTTCTCTCAACAATAGGGACAGAGCTTGGGGGCTGAACACTGTGTTCAGATTTGAGGGACAAAGGGATGTAGACTTAATATGAAGTAATTTCTCCAGAGTAACTTTGCTCTCAAAGTTGAATGCTTTCTCTTATTTTCCATAGCTCAGAATTGTGTTCTTATAGCTTTCAAAATGAAACTGAAGGGCCGAGTTAGAACGTTTCCAGTATATGGAAGGCCAAGGATCAGAGATCTCATGTCGTGACATGGAAACCCGACTTCATTTTTGTATTTTCTGGCACAAATCCCGATGTACGCAGGCTGTAGTGGAGCAACCTATGTATACACATGCTGTAGAGTAGATAGGACGCACATATGTGACAAATATGTATTTTTATCTCTAGATTCATCAAAAAGGGATGACAAGTCTGCACAGGGAAATGGAAAAAGGCCCTCTATGCAAGTTAGCAATGGTGAGGTAAATCTTTCTATAACAGATGCCCCCTAATGTGTGATATCAAAGGAGTATCTGCAATGGCCAAAATACATTATAAATAACCCAGAAGTGGAGTGGTGTAAACCCATCTGAAAAGACTAGTTGCTCATTACATTCTGTGTTGACTTTACATACATGTCTGCCAATATAATACAATGCAGATCCATGTGGAAAATATACCAAATAAGTGTCCTTGGCCATGAATAGGCAAATACAAATGCGGTTATATGCCAAAATCTGTCATAATCACGAACAAGGACCATTAGAACCAGTCTCAAAACCAATCTGAAGATATATGTATATGATGGAGTATAATCTGATTTTCCATGATTACTGTAGTCAAATAGGTGTTGATCCAATGAAAAGGAAGCAACAACTCAGGAAAGTTGCGACCACATAGTGATGTCTTCAAGTCTTCTACACATTTTCCAAAGGTGCAAGTATACATCATGTGAATAAAGGAGTTGAGTTCGAACACAATGAGACATTGTTTGATTACCGGTCATTGAGGTATACCATTAACAAACGCGAGATAACCTACCAATAATGAAAGTAGGTATCAAGGCACCAAGCACATTCCTACAAGTGTGAATAAAGGATTCAATGTCGAACACCTGAGGAATACATTGATTAGGAGACATTGATGTAGTCCCATCTGTTAATGGTGAGAGAGCCTACCACTAATGACTGCAAGTCTCAAGGTACTCATAAAACTCTAGGTCCCATATCCAGAATAAGTGAGTTGAATTCGATGGAAAGAGACCCGCTGAAAGGAGAGCATTAAGGAATTCCTCATCAGTCAGCATGAGGAACAAAGCAAGAGCTTCATAATTCGGTGGAGTTCGGACGAAGAATATGTTCACGAACCAACGACCAAATGCAAGTGGTACACGAAAAAGACTCTCTGAATAACAACCAATGATGAAAACTGCTGACAAAGAAGAGGAAACCACCTATAAGGCTAATGGAATCCAAGACACTGCATGAATCCCAAAGTGTGAATAGATGTCTTACCGTCGAACATAAGGGAAATCACCCAGTCAACGACCAATGATGAAATGTCAACTATTGGGTTCAAGGTGACCTACCAATGATGAAAGTAGGGCCAAGGTGCATGATAAGACCATAGTATCATGTGATTATAAGACAAATTGAGGGTATGGCCAACATGCAAAGTCAAGAGTTCTGAGGAATGGTCGACATAGGTTGATAGACTTCCTTTGAACAAGAGAATGAGACATGTGGTAGACTCCGACAACATAGACTCAATGATGTAACTATTTGATGCAGGAGGCATCAATAATGTTCTCTATAGTGACTGGAAGAGTAACTAGTCGGTAGAGAAAAACTTTGTAACGAGATCGACTTCCTAAGGCCATGCTAAACCCAAAATTATGATGACACCAAGACTCAATAATTTTGTTCTCTATTCAAAGGTGACACGACTGCTGCCAATTATAATATAGTACTCCCTTCCCACCCATATTTTTTTGTTTTTTCATAACAAATGAATGCTATGATACATAGGAGGAAACGAGTGTTGCAAGTAAGAAAAACTAGTTCCAGCAGTGGAACATAACTATGCTCAATGCAAGGAAATGCATGTGGGAGATGGACACTTGGGGTGATGTTCCCTCTAGGGTATAGGGTGTCAAATTGTGAAGGATATAAACAAGGCTCTTCTTGGTTGAGGATGCAAAAATTGCTTAGGCAATGTTTTATAATGCAAAGCAAGAACCGGCTAAAGGCTCAATACTGCAAGTGAGGGAATGAGATGCAATCACAACTTAACGCCAAAAAATGTCATTTTTTTATGTATTTTAGTCTACTTGGTGTGAAAAAGGGATAAACTTGTGCCAAATAGACGTATTTTCAAATCCAATTTACGAGTGTGAAAAAGACAAGTTCACTCGATGATCTTTTCTATTTTTGGTAATGAGTCAGAAAAGAGCTTAACTAAGACTCATGACATTTCAAATCCAATTTAACGAGTGTGAAAGAGACAAATCACTCGACAATATTTTCGGTTTTTATGTGAGTCGGAAAAGATCTTAACTAAGACTCATTTTGGGAGTCTGCGGGGAATAAGGCCGCATGTGTATGAGTGAGAAATGAGGCTCATCATAACGTCATGTATCAAGCTATAATGGACTCTCGATCCTAAGGAAAAAATCGGCATGGGCACCAAATGACAAAGAGGATCTAACTAGGGTGCCCATGTTTGGTAAGTCTCTACCATTTATCAGCGACACTACTTATAGAAGACAGAAGGTTCTGTGTCACAACAAATGGGCTCGTACCTAAGGCATAAAAAGCAGTATTTTAGAGGATAATGCAAAAATGGACGATGGAGTGGATACCTGTCTATATGCTAGGTTATGAAAATACCTTCCCGAGGTGATAAACTACCAATCATAATGTTGAAATCCACAAAAAATCTGAGTCAAAACTACCAAAACTAGCTTAAAACCATTTTTGTATTAGCCCATTAGGTGAAAAAATAGCATGAAACTATATAAAGTGGGTAAAAATAGCTTATAAATAGTAATAAAATAAAAAATTACTATACCATTTTGATTTTTACCCAAATAGTGCAATTTGGACCAAAATACCTCTAAGATTCAAACGACGATTGCAGGAGCGTCGATCAGAAATCATGAACTGTCTGGATTAGGTAACTCTACTCCTCATTCTCTTCAAATTCAGTGGATTAAATTTTTGAATTAGGTTCCAGTTTTTTAGTTATCGAGGGCGTAAAATATGGATTTCGGTGTATGCGGGTTGGCTTTATTTAGGTCTCGTATACGACGAGGTATACGCTACTGTGTGAACCACAAGGGGCATATATTAAGACTTACATGTGACTGTATGCAAAGGAAGTCGCGTACATGCACACAAATGACCAAAAAGGAGGGTTCTAACTCAAAATTTGGTTTGTCCTTTGCAGGATGGTTCTTGAATGGAGAGAGCAAGAACATGAGGAGGTTGATGCAGATGTGGACCGAGATATGGTGGCTCAAGCAGCTCTAAAAAGATGTGGCTTGCATAAGTTTTGGGCTCTCAAAGGAATGGGGGCCCAAGTGAGGTTGTTGGAGATGTTGGTGGGTTACTGGGACCCAATAGCGAAAGCTTTATCCTCGATAGAAAACCATTGAGGATCGAAGTAGAGGAAATCTACTTCTTGACTAGTCTATCACGCCAAGGAGAGGTTGTAAACCTCAAGTTACACGGAGCAGGGAGTGGGATGAAGATCGAGGAGTATATCGATGCCCATTGTGTAGCGAGGACTCCTAATGTGGGAAGTTAAGTCTGTATCCAGGTAAAAAATAACCTCAGCCTGAGGATCATCATGCTTGTATTGACTAGGATCACAGGTTTAGCTTCATTTCACTAGGCATCGAGGTTGGTCATGTTTTATGCAATGTAGTGTGTGAGGCCCATTGTCTATGATTGGTGTACCTCACTACTGACCAATATGAAAGGTCAGTTGACAGAGTGCAAAGAAGGGGGTAATAGAAACTTCAGGTTTGCCTCCATTCTTTGTAGTTTCTTTTTCAAGAAGGTTCTAGGTCTAGGATCTAGAGTGGAGATCCTTCCAAGAGGACCGCGTGATCCAACCATGGCGCAGTGGACCAAGGTCATGATACACTAGGGGGGAGGTAGGGTGCCAACACCCTATAACGAGGATTTTTTCTTCTGGTGGAGGAGACAAGTCATCGCTTTGGATGACTATCCCTATGCAGGGATCGACTTCAGAGGAGATCCAGATATGCCACTTCCACCAGGGGTCTCCTACGGTGACATAGGTAAAATGTTTTTTAAATATTTCATTTTTTTGTATTTTTGTATTATGAGACAAAAATATTTTTGGGTGGTGTTTAAGTGTTAACTAGACACTTGTGTGACGCATATGTGGGTCCACGATGACCAAAAGGTTTACCTCGACATTGATGGAGGCACCGGGGTGATGAGGGGGCGGGAGGAGAAACTGATAGAGTCCTAAAAAATGTGCAGGGAAAACTGTCTCGTTTGACGCAGAGGATTCCAATGGTTCAGGTAGAGGATCTACCTGAAGCCATGCAACGATAGGTGGTGGGTGTACCTAGAGCATTGGTACGACTTTTTTGGCGTCTCGCAAACACCATGGTTTGATATCATAACACACATCCAGTGCCACAGGCGTAGATGTCGTGGGATCTATATATCGGCTGTATATGTGTATTGAGGGTTTTAGCCCCAATTTTGTAATATAAACACCATATTTTTTGAAATATATAAAAAGGATCTTCGGCTTTACTTATATTTTACAATGTGTGCATTGATTTGATGGTTTTCTTTGCTTTATTAATGTGACAAATGCCAATCTAAAATGTAATTAGCATAGGCATTAGATACATGATTAACACTCCTAGGAATGTGATAATATGTGATAAAATCAAACTATAGTTCTAAAAGACGTACCTGTAGGAATTGTTGGATTAAAGTAGGATCACATACATGGTAACGACTGTTCAACTGACATACTACTAACTGGGAATCCAGATGAACTTCTAAAGAGAGAATACCATGTGAGATAGCATCGTGCAAAATTTCTATGACGATGCTATATTCGGCCACATTGTTCATGGATGGCCTTAGGAATACGCCACCTGAAGACACTAGTAGGTCCTCGAGTGAGTAAACCACCCAAGCGACAGAAGGCAAGTTATGTGTATGGCAACTGGCTCTGTCTGTGAATCCTAGGTAGATCGAAAAATCCATTGACATCTGCCAATAAAGGGAAAACTTGATAAGAAAGCCAAAGACAAAAAGAAGGGGAAAAGATATGTATATACACTGAATTACATTAGTATACAAAGAGTTCTGCCCAAGACTAGGCTCAAGTGTAATATATTTTCAAGTAGAGCCCATTTCTGGGCTCAGACAACACATTCCCTTCACAATCTTCTAACTCATAGGCTCCCTTTTCTAGAACACGTCACACGATACAAGGACTGTGCCACATGTGTTTAAACTTGCTTGCCCCTAGTGGTTCTTTGACTTGGTCATATAAAAGGACCAAGTCACCCTCAGCGTACAATCAAGGACAGACAGACTTATCGCACTGGACCTTGACACATTTTTTGTTCACCTCGATGGCCGTAAAGGCGTCACGATGCTGCTCGTCAAGACTCTCTAGGTGTACAAAGAATCTCTCTAGATCTGAAGTTTCAGGTAGGAGTGCGACTGCCAACTTAATAGAAGGGATTTCAAATTCAATAGGAAGAATCGACTCCACAACGTGCACTAACTAGAAAGGGTAAAAACCGATGGCAGTCTTAACCGTGGTTTGGTATGCCCAAAGTGCAGGATATAGCATGATGTGCCAATCAGACTTACTCTGACTGAAAGTTTTTTGCAAGATGGTCTTGAGGGACTTGTTGATGACCTCTAATTTCCCATTTGAATGGGGGTAACAAGGGGTGGAATGACCATGTCTAAACCCCATCTTAGATGCTAGTTCTACCATCATTTCGTTTTAAAAGTAACTACCATGATCGGTGACAATCTCACTCGGGATACTGAATCAGGCGATAATTTGATTGAATACGAAGAAGGAAACAATATTCCCATTGGATTTCACGATAGGTATGGCTTTGGCCCCCTTAGTAAATTAGTTGTCGACCACGATAATATGTTGATGCCCCCCAGCCAAAGTTGGGTTGCAATCTACGATGTCTACCCCCCACTTGGTGAAGGGACCGACAATAATGACTAGGTGAAGAGGGGTTGGGTGCGAGCACATTTTTCGAGTGAATACTTGGTAGGGGTGGCACTTCTTAACTACTTCAATACAATCTTTAAATATAGTAGGCTAGAAATAACCATCTCACAAGATTTTTTGGGTTGTCGCAAGCCTGGATAAGTGACCACCACAAGCCCTTTTGTGGCAATCGTTTAGGAATGACTCAGATTCTTTGTGAGTTAAACAATGACGTAAGATATCATCTATCCCTCGACGATACAAAGTGTCACCAATGATGTTATACTTCTTGGCTTGGTATCTAATACATCATCGGTCATCTCACGAGAGATGTTGAGAGAACTTCAAGATTTGAAGATATAAGACAATGTCTCCATACCAGGGGTCAGACGACGAGACAAGGAAAATGTGTTAGTCCGCAAAGGAATCAACATGGATAACATCCTCATCTAATCGTGGAAAATCAGATATTAACTCTACGAAGACTAGTGATTTCTTGGACTTTGCTGAAGCGAAGTCGAGATCAAACTCTTGTAAAATGACAATCCATTTATTATATTTCCCCCTATTATATGTCTGGTAAGGACATATTGAAACGGATTGACATCAACAACCATAGTAGTCTTGCAAAGCAATATATAATGACGTAAACGTTGGACTGCATGAACGACAACCAAAGCTAGTTTTTCAATGTGATAGTAATTAAGCTTAGAACCGACTAAATTTCGACTAAGATAGTAGATGACATGATCATGGATTTCATCATCCTCCTGAACTATAACCATACCAATCGTCTCTTCAGACGCAGAAATATAAAGAAAGTAATCTCTACTGTAATTAGGAGACTTTAGTAGAGGGACCGATACTAAGGGTTTCTTCAAAGCATCAAAAGACTCCTAGGCTTGCTCATCCCAGATAAAAGGGGTGTCTTTCTTCAAGAGGCTCATGAAACCCTTAGTGATATTGGCATAATTCACTATAAACCGATGTAGAAAGTTAGCTTTCCCATGTAAACCATGAAGTTGTCTAATTGTGCATGGGGGAGGCAATTGAAGTATTTCCTCAACCTTAAGAGAATCTACCATGATCCTGGTCTCGGAGACTAAAAATCCCAAAAGACGACCATAATTAACACAAAAGATGCATTTATGAGGGTTCAACTGGATTCTATAGTAATGACATCTTTCAAAAACAAGCCAAAGGTTCATAACATGATCCACTCTCTTGCGGGAGTGAGCAGCGAGATCATCAAGGTAGGCTTCAACTATGTGCTTAAGATCATGAAAAGAAAAAGTCATGGCACGTTGGAAGGTTTCTCTCACGTTTTTAAGGTCGAAAGGCATTTTTCGGTATGCAAAAGTACCCCAAGGACATGTAAATGCTGTCTTGTGTTGGTCCTTAGGTTTGATTTGGATTTGGTTATACCCTAAAAATCCGTCCATAAAGGAAAATATCTCTCTTCCCACACACTCATCGAGAATATAATCAATGAAAGGTGTGGGAAAGTTATCTTTAGGAAAATCCTTGTTCAGGTCACGAAATTCCATACATACACGGATGGTTCCTTTATTTTTATTCACAGGGACGGGGTTGGATACCCATTCGGTCAAAGGAACCGGGTAGATGAAGCCAACATTAAGTAGCTTCTCCACCTCTTCCTTAATAGCAGGGTCCTTCCTAGGATTCACAGCTCTAATACGTTTTCAAATAGGTTTATCATCTGGGTAAGTTCTAATCTCATGTTCGACAATATGAGGGTCGATCCCCGACATCTCTCCATATGAACAAACAAATACATCTTGAAATTATTTGAAGAGATTGGTGTAGATCAAAATTTCTTTCGGCGAACAATCTACACCTATATTTACATTTTCAATCTTGCCAGGGGTACAAGAGATATCGATCGAGATGGTAGGAGAAATACTCTCCATGTTTCCTTCAGCATAAATGTTGTGCGTATCAAGTGGAACCACAAAGTGACTGACTATCTCACTCAAAGTAGACCAAAATCATCTTGCTCGATTCTTTCAAGACTTGGGAGAAAATAAGATCGATGATGCATATCATCCCAAGGTCTATCGGAACCATTCATGGCTTAGAGGATGGATTCGTCTAAAGGCAAAGTCTCATCTAGGAAATCATGTGAACAAGACAACGAGGTGGCCCATACAAGCCTAAGAACAAGATCCTCCTCGTCCGTCGGCGAGGTAACAAGATCGGGATCGACAGAAGAGTCAAGAGAAACTTGATACACAATCTATGTTACCGATAGTGCCATGGCCATGCCAACATGCGACTGTCCTTCACACGTTGAAGTCGGGGAAGGTAGGGTCCATGGATCACTGAAATAGGAAGTGTGGAAAGGAATGGACCTCTCTCTCTCGAAGCATGCCTGCTAGACATGACGTAAACGTGGTGATTTAGTGTCGAGAAGTCGAAAGTACCCATAAGGGAAGAATAAATTCCAACACCGATATTCTCAGTTGCCGGATAAGAATTGTCGATCACAGGGATCAACGGTCTGACATATGCATTAGTACTAGAGTACGCAAAGGAAAACTAGTCGACCATCACGATCTTCCCTTGATGAGGAAAACAAAGTGTACAAAAGATAGGCGATACGACAACGACCATAGAATAGGTCCAATTGAGACCTAGTAACAGGTTATAATCAAGAGGTGCATCAACTACCTCTACCTCCACCTCTACCACCTTCCCACCTAACTGGACCGAAAAGGCAGGGAGAATACCGTGAGGGCCAAAGGAATGACCATAAAATGTAGTCAACATGTTCGACGACTTGGAAAGGGTCAGAGAACTGAGAGCTTTCCAATAGTCCAGGGACATCACGCGGGTGGCAGTGCCTTCATCAACAACCACATGTTTGATGGTATACTTGGAATACTCCATGTGGATTTGGAAAGCCACATGGTAAGGTAAGTGAGGCTTCACATCTGTGACATCGAACTTGATAACTTTTGAGCCACTAGGTTCTAGAGATCCTAAGGCAGAGAGTAAGGCATTCCTCTGTGAAGGACACATCTGGAGTACCTCCAAAGCCGACATCGTACAAGGGGTTTGGCCTAGGTCCTAAAAAATAGAGTAGTTTTGGGTGGCTCTAGCATTAGGATTGTGGATAGAGCACTTAAGTACTCCTTTTAGAATATGAGGTGGTGGCTCTGGTTTCTCAATCTGTAAGGTCATCTCTGGAGGAGGAGGGGGAGATTCTAGAACAGAGTTAGCTTGTGAAGAGCCATAATCTTGAGATCGAGTGGCTATATAGATTTTCGCATCGACCATGTTGATACATACATAGTCGCCATCTTGCGGTAGTGGGTTTTGACTCCCACCGGTTGCAATTCCGGCGTTCGAAGAGCTCGAGGCTAAGTGCTGGTTATATGGGAATGGATTCGTCATCCCACCAGGCGGTATATTCAAAAGCCTCGCAACCTACATGAGTTTTGGGAATAAATGCATAAGGTGGTCATTGGTACACATTTTACAAGGAAACTTCACCTTACATTTCTCTTTCTTTCCCTCTCTAACATTATCATTCAGTTTCCCATTATTAACTTTGTCCTCAGGTTTATTACCATTTTTCCCACCATTACGATTATTTCAACCTTTCCTTTTATTCCCGCCTAGTTGCTGGTCACCATTTGGGTTTTTCAACGATTGCACGGAATGTACATCCACCAACTGAGTGGGGTTGGAAGACACAGATGAAGCTGATCCTCCAACAGACTGGTTTAGAGACAAAGTCTTCAAGTGGCTCGTCGCCGAGTCTACGGACTTTAAATTAGCGAATCCTACAATTCCATCGGCATGAGGTCTGGGTTTTTTCCTAGGGTTGTAACTTGACCACGGTGCTTCTGAAAGAAGGTTATATAACATCCCAGGCTGAGCATATATCAAATCTAACTACTGGGCTCTAAAGATATCTTCTTCCTCAGTGGTGACCCTAGAAGTAGCAACTTCCTTCGAGATAGGAGGGTGAAAACACTTTAGAAACAATTCTAGGAGAAAGGCTGGGGGTATAGGAGTCTTAATCAACTACCTTCGTCTACGCCACTCCTGGATATGATCTGAGATATGAGTGGCGGTGTCCTGGCATAAAT
Source organism: Picea engelmannii (assembly GCA_009831015.1). Lineage (NCBI taxonomy): Eukaryota > Viridiplantae > Streptophyta > Pinopsida > Pinales > Pinaceae > Picea > Picea engelmannii. The sequence goes on along the minus strand of ML788913.1, from coordinate 364,434 downwards.
TTGACAAAAGTTTGAGGCCATCATCATAATGAATGGGCAATTGAAATTGGTTGAGAAAGACCATCACCAACTGATTAAATGACCCATATGTCCCCATAGGTAGCTTAATATACCATTGCACAGTAATTCCAATGAGAGTGCATTGAAACAATCGTAATCTAATAGAATCATGGTTAAGGGAATTCGATGAGCACCAAAGGTGAAGTTAGTGACGTGATCACTAGGGTCCTCTCCATTCTTACCTTCAAACTTTGGGATGTCTGAAGGAATCTTGGTGGTGATAGGGGGCCACGTGGGATCATGACTCACAGGGTCGTTCATTAACTTAGCCAAATCTAGCAGATTGAGTGTGGCCAGAAAAGGGAGACAGGGTTGCGACATCTGGCCCCATCCTCTCGTGAAAGATTGTGTGTTGGGAACTGCATTCCACCCAGGACTATGGTAAGAACCATATCCCTGTCCGGGATTATAAGGACCTCCTCTAGATTGATTCGTATAAGGTGGGTTGTGCATCATTCCAACATGAATGTTCTGATGAGGGTTATGAAAATTTCCCCCAGTCGGATTAGATTTGGGCTGGGGGTTATAAAGATTTTCCCCAACCCAGATCCAAAGTGTAAGACTGACCTCCTCCGAGCAGGAACCTAGAGGATTGAAGTGGATTCATCATGCCAAAATTATTGGTCAGAATTGGCACTGAGAAGGTAGGGATATACGATGGAACTTGTCCACCAGGTTGGTTGTTCCATCCAGCTGTAAAAGGATTAGACTCGGGGTTAAGAGCAGGGAAACTTTCTATATTATGATTCATTTGAGGGATATGAGAACCACCAAATGGAAATGGAGTGTAAGGAGGTGTAGTTCCCCCAAGTCCAATGCTAGCGTTATGGCTAGCAGCTGGGATGGAAGTCGAAAATTGTGAAGTGAAGTTAGGCATACCATAGGAAAATGGACTAGAAGCTATAGGGATGGACTAAACATTGTAACTCAACGAATAACCAAGACCCCCAAATGGGTTCGAGGAAAGAGACAAAGAATTAAATATAGGTCGAGCCATAGTACCAATATGTGCCTCCGATATTGCAACTGTAGTTGTTGCAGGAGTCGAAGGGGTGCCATTAACTATAGTGGGTATGGGAGTCGAAGAACTCTCAGTGTTCTGGAGACTAGATTCAACACTCATCCTTGTGGAACCACAAGTCTGAAAGGTGGATGTGTGTGTACCACGCCTAATATCTCTACGCCTTTTAGAAGGCAAGAACTTGAAATCCGGTGGTAACTCTAACAACCGACAAGACTGACGGGGATGCTGGTCCGACTCCATGACGACTTATGACTCTACAAAGTAAGAATATCCTAAGGCTAACTAGTAGTCAAAGATCATACCAAAATTCAAACAACCAATATGCATGCAAACGAGACAAATTGGTTGAGTGGCCTCCCTCGCTAAAGAAGGTATGTCTCGTCCAAGAGGGATATGAGACTCGCCGCTAGAGTTTGGAGGTAACAAAATCAGTTATAGGGGCCCTTGTGGGCTTAACAACTAGTTGGTCAGATTCCCCTGGAGAGGTAATCTTCCATAAAGGCTATGTGTTGTCTGACCCCTATCTGACCCAGGGTACAAGCAAAATAACCCCTGCAAGTAACCTATGAGATACCTAAGTCAAACAACTAATAAACCACTGTATAACCGATACAAAGGTGAGGAGTCATAAGTTTGGATTATGATATGGGTAGGGTGGAAAATCTCGAAACCTTGAAAGCACCGCCTCTCACAGAGGTATGGGTACTAGCAAGATCTCCAAATAAGAATAAATCCACAGAAATATCTCTGATGCTAGGCGAGTATTCGGGGGTTGTCCCTTCAAGTAACTTCGCACTACCTCGTGATTAACTCTGGTGTGAGTGGAGCCTCCTGATATTGCCAATTATATAATGGACTTCTCAACTCCCTATCTCGGACTTGTATGTTGATTTAATTTCCTTGGAGAAGTTTACTCACAAAATCCTATTCCAAGGCACTAAATCCTAGACTAGTTTGTGCACCCTAAAAATAAAATCGTGACTAATCAATTTTAGTTTAAAGTGTAAATTTTATTGGCTGTGATTACTCAAAAGGGTATGGAAGTGAAACTCATGATATTATGACTTTGCAAGAAAATAAATATAAATATAATGCAAAGTCTAATTTTAATTTTTTCAATGAATGATATGCGTATAAAAACAGTGCAATTTTCAATTTCAACTCTGCAATCCAGAAGTAAAATGCAATATTTCACTAAATGCACTAAGCTAATGATAAAGATTCAGAAGACAAAAATGAAAAGCAATGTAAAATGCCTATTTTTTTTTTCAATATATTAAAGAGAAAATGCATGGACTAAAAAGCAACCTGATATATAGATTCCACTGTGTATAAACAAAATGACTCAAGAAGAATACCAAACAACCAAGCAACAAGCCAGAGTTCAAGGAAAAATAAAAAAATGAAAAAGGATGAGAAAGACTACACCCAAAAATTCAACTCCAAACAGGTTTCCTATCAACCCAGAGAAGCTCAACAGACACTACAGAGACCTAAGAAGGCTCAACAATCATCAAATCCCACCCAACAACCACCAAACCAAGAAACCAAGCAAGGAAATAAGGTGTACGTGACTATTCAGGGAAACAAAGCGTATATACGTAGCTCACAGTGAGATAACACGCGTGTGTACGCGACTGTCAAGGAAATAGGGTACATACATGCTTGAAACAAAGGCCAAGCAAGGGTAAAAAGGCTGAAAACTCAGACCCAGAGTGAACATAATCTGTCAAGCAGTGATACGACAAGAAACACAAAGGAAAAAGAGCAATGCAAGGATAAAAAGTACTTCAACCCTTAGAAAGAAGATCTCTCCCTAGTGGAGCCGTCAATTCTGTTACGAGGGAAAAACTCTCTATGGCCAGGGTAAACCACAATAGATAGGTATGACTGTAGAAATCTACTCAATTCCAACATATGCTATATAAACCTACCTCGTGCAAGCGAGATACAAAATAAGCCTACCTCGTTCCAACGTTTGATGATGTTCCACTGGTGAGTACTTTGACCCAAAGCTTTGTACCTGCAACCAGTTCTCAACAAACAAGTAGAGCAAGTATATAGTGATAATATAAAGGGGTTAGCACATTAGATAGCATAATCCATTAATAAACATTACAAGTATTCCCATGGATAATAATCATATACTTGCACGATACCAATTGGATGGGAAATGAGTATTTCTATTAATAAATGATCAGCAGAAGCGAAAACATTACAGACTTCCGTGTTGGCATGGTTTGAAACCAAGAAACCAATTTCCTTCCAGCTGGGCCTCCACCACTTCAATCCTCCACCAAAGGCAAGCTCATAGAGAAGAGACAATGAGGTTCTCTCAACAATAGGGAAAGAGCTTGGGGGATGAACACTGTGTTCAAACTTGAGGGACAAAGGGATGCAGACTCAATATGAAGTAATTTCTCTAGAGTAACTTTGCTCTCAAAGTTGAATTCTTTCTCCTCTTTTCCATAGCTCAGAATTGTGTTCTTATAGCCTTCAAAATGCAACTGGAGGGTTTAGTCGAAACGTTTCCAGTATATGGAAGGCCAAGGATCATAGATCTATTGTCGTGACATGGAAACCTGACTTCATTTTTGTATTTTTTGGCACAAATCCCTATGTACATGGGTTGTAGTGGAGCAGCCTGCGTATACGCATGTTGTATAGTAGATAGGGTGCATAAATGTGGAAAAATATGTATTTTTAGCTATGGATTCATCAAAAAAGGATGACAAGTCTGCATAGGGAAATGGAAAAAGGCCCTCTATGCAAGTTATCAACGGTGAGGAAAATATTTCTATAAAAACTACTGGTATCTTCAAGTCCAATCATCTCTGTTGACATTGTAGATCTTAGTTAAAGAATTTTACAAAATCTTATTGAAAGCTTCTACTATTCCATTTGCCTAAGGATTATATGGTGTGATCTTCTGGTGATAGACTTCAAAATCCTCAGTCATAGTGTTGATGGTATTAATGATAAAATGAGTGCCTTGGTCACTCATCAAAATCCTTGGACATCCAAATCTGGTGATCACTTTCTCAAACAAGAAGTGTGTTGTTGTCTCTGTGTTACAGTCTTTGAGTGGTGTTGCTTTTCCCCATATTCTTAAGTATTGATTCGTAGTAATTATATATCTAGATACTGACCTTTTTTATGGTGGATTAATAGGTCCCACAGAGTATATTTCCCATTTTTCAAATACCTAGAGAGTCACTTGTGGTCTTAGAGGCATCTCATCCCTTTTTTTGGGTTTTCCAACCCTTTGAAAAACATCACATTTCTGGAAATATTCCTTGGCATCTTTATGGACTGTTGGCCACCATAATACTACGCACAATACCTTCTGTGCGGTATCTTTTACTGCATAGTGTCCTCCAGCTATACCTTCATGATATTCTGCCAAAATTCTGGGCCTTTCATGTTCTAATACACACCTTCTCAAAATGCTATCTGCACCCATTTTGTATAAATGTCCCACAACAAGTTGATATTCTACATTTGTGACTACCATATTTTTCTTCTACGCAGTGCTAAAGTCCCGTTGCACAAATCTTGTGCTTAATTATTCAATAATATCAGTGAATTATTCATCAACTACTTATACTGAGAGTAACTTTTCTTCTGGGAAGTTTTCTTCCAAGTTAGTAGGTTCTTCTCCATTAGTTACCCTTGACAGGTGACCAGGTCCTCCATTCATCTTCCTTGGTTTGACTATCACTTCAAAATCAAATTCTTGGAACAATAATAGACATCTACAGATCCTCCCCCCCAACACTGGCTTGTTGACTAGATATTTGAGGGCAGAATGGTTCGTGAACATTTTAAAGTCTTTACCCAATAAATAGTGCCTAAATTTTTGAAGTGCATATACCATGGATAAGCCTTCTCTTTATGTGGTGTTGTAGTTTTTCTTTGATTCTGATTTTTTTTTTCTTGGAAAGGCTATAGGATGGTCTAAGTCCCCTACTCCTGGCTGTGCTAGAATTGCTCCAAGTGCTATGGATGATTCATCTACATGCACATGAAATGTCTTTTCCTAGTATGGGAATACTAAGATAGTTGTTGTGACCATATTTTATTTTAAGGTGTCCAATCCTTGTTGGCAATATTCATTCCAGTGAAATATGGTGTCCTTCTTTAACAATTTTTCCATTGGTGTAGTAATCTGCGCATACCCCTTTATAAATTTCGTATAATATCCTCTATGTCCCAGTGTTGATCTTAACTGGAGCATTGACTTTGGTGATGGTAAATTTACAATGACTACAATCTTAGCAGGATCCACTGGTAAACCTTGTTTACATATTATATGTCCCAACAATGTTCCAAAAGGTGTCCCAAAAATGCATTTCTTGATGTTCAATGAGATCGGGCATTGCCTTCATCTTTCCAACATGAGTCTTAACACTTCTACATGATATTTTAACAAACTATATACAGTCTAGTCATCCAGATATACTTCTAGAAAATGATGTAGGAATTCCTTAAAAGAATCTATGAATACTCTTGAAAATATGGTTGGTTCATTCTTCAGCCCAAATGGCATGATTTTATATTGGTAGGATCCCCATTCTATAGAAAAATTAGTCTTATACCTGTCTTCTGGGGATATTTTGATCTGATGGTAACCTGAGAATCCATCTGTAAATGAATATGCTTCCTGGCCTCCCACATTCTCTAAGACCTCATCTGTAAAAGGGGTAGGGAAAGGGTCATGTAAGTAAGCATCATTAAGTTTCCTCATATCTACACAAATCCCTACCCCCCCTTGTTTATTTTCTTGGACTACCATAGGACTTATCCATTTAGATTCCTCTATTGGTTCTATGATACCAGCTTCCAACATTCTATCAATTCCTGCTTTCACTTTCTTCTTTCACTTTCTGCTTATACACTGGATTCTATCCGTAAGGTCTCTGCCTGATAGGGCTTGCCTCAGGTTTGAGAGGTATTTCCATTTCTCCTTGCTCCCCTGTTATACCTTTCATCTTTGTAAAGGTCGTTGGGAACATGTCACTGTATTCACGTAGTAACTTTGTTATTCTTTCTATTGTTTGTTCATCCAAATAGTCTCCAATACTTGCCATTTTAGGATTGTCAATTATCCCAATGTTGACTTTATTAACTCTGATTGGTACAAAAAATACTTCTGACTCCAGAGATGGAACTTCCACCTCTCTTTCTCCCTCAATCTCTATAATCTGAATGTTGCGCAGATCATATTCATCTAGTGCTTCCTCTTCAACATGATAGCATGAGAGTAACTCTTTGACTGTCTGACTGTTATGTTGTTGATATTCTGTCATGATTTCAAATTTTGTTTCATTAATAAATATCATTCCTTGTATCAACTTCAACGCTGAATCAATGTTGGGGTTCTCATGTTCAAATGAGAAGGTTACTACAAAATTCTATTGTAATCCTGTCCATTATGTAATGTCTTTGCGCATCTCCTGGTCTATATACCAGTTCCCTAAGATTCCTTCCAATGTATGGATAAAGTGATGGGGCCATTCCTCTGGTGGTGTCATCCTCCACTGTGTTCTGCACTTCTCTAAGTGTTCAAATGGTGTTCCCTGTCCATCATACCTCTACATTTTATTGCTCCCCTGCTTTGTGCCAAATATAATGCACAGTAGTCATTTACAATGATACCTGTCATGAATTGTTTATTTGTGAACACCCCACCATCTTGCAGGTGTTTCCTTGAGTGAAATATCTAAGACTAAGAGCCTTTGATTGTCTAACACTTCCTCTTCATATTTTGTCAGAAATTCCTCTAAGTCATTTAACCCATGAAAACTGGGAGGTTCTCTTATCTCTATACCTGTGTCTGAGTCAAAATCACATGATGTAATGCTTCTCCATCTAAGTACCCCATTTTTAGTTGGGTTAACATAATCCTCTTCTCACACGATGGTTATGTATAACTGTTTTATTTCTTCTAGATCCAAACAAGTGGGCTCTACAAACCTTTATATTTTTGAAGGATCTAATGGTGCAATGACTCTATATTCACCTGATTCAAAATTCATTTTCCTTGTCTTCAGGTTGATTATGGATTGGTTATAAAATTCCCACTCCAATCCAATAAATGTTGGGTAAGGTGTTGTACCATATACTATATCTATTACTTCGAAATTTGCCTTAGTGCGCACTCCATCCAAATCTACTGTCACACCTTTAAGCCTTCTAATTGGTAACACTCTGTGTTGATTTGATAATTTCAACTGGACAGGTAAATAGCCTAGTGTGGGTTCTCCCATGCACTGCCATGTCTTCTTAGGTAATACATGTACTTTAGAGCCTAATTCTAGTGTAATATCACCCATGTTGAAGTCCCTAATGTTAGCATTTAGTCTGAATTCCCTGCTTGTTCTTCTTTTTGTATGGAGATGATTGACTGTTTTCTTCTCTAATTTCCATTCTACCTCTGTGTTACATATTTATAACATATTTTGTAAGATATTAATAGATGATGGATCCTTCAATAACTTAACACAAGATTGTATAAAAGTTCTTATATTACTTACCTTCTCTAAAGGTTGTGCTTGACTGGTATGGTACATTGAGGAGGGAATTTCATACATTAGTGAGTTCTGAGTTTGTTGCGTGACTGATGTAGATGCAACATTTTTCTTGAGAAACTCCTGTCTGGCCTCCTTGAATGTTTCCTTTCCTTTTCGTGCATCAAACTGCTTTTATGGCTCAAGGTTCTTATTAACCCATTGGTGTTGTGTTGGATCTTGTTTCACTACATTAGTTCCTGTCTTGGCTCCTTCTCGAGAGACAATATTGATGTTTCTCCCATCCTCCCTAGCTTCTGCATAAATCCACTGGAAATTTTGGTTGTTCTGGTTCATTGTTTTTTGGATATTTCCCAAGAGTGTTGGACAGTCTTCTGTGTCATGGTATGCTACGCGACAATACATACATGTCACTAGTGGAAGTGGACACCCCCTTGCATAATTTCCTGGTTTTTGGCAATAAAACCATTTGTTGGTTAGATATTTCTTTCACTTCTTGGGCTGACTGAGGTTCAGATCTCAATAGGTTTCCAACAAAACCCTCTAAAACTATCCGCCCTCCTGGTGAACCAGAAGGAAATGTTGTGCACAGAGTGCAACGCACAGTCTCACCCGAGATAGCTTTATGGGTGACTGCAATGCTCATGTGTTTGCATCATAGGAATGAGTGAGGATCTGTGGGGTGGTTCTTCCTTCTTGATGCATTAATATTACTAATGAATTAAGTATTTATAAGATTCTTTCATCATTTTACTTATGCATGCATTCTAATACATCTAGTTAATCATTCACTCATAAGCTAACCATTAAAAGAAAGTAAGTATTCAATAAACATCGCATAGAACACAAGTTTTACCGTGGTTCACCCCCTCCTGGCATATGTCCACAAATATTTGTCTTCTCTTCTCTATTATTTAGTCTGCTACAAAATATGGCATTGCGTGCATTACATCTTCACTCATACAATCATGATGAGGTTAAGGAACCTCTGTGAGGAAGACTAGATCACACTAGGCTCCTCAGCCTGTGACCTAACCGTCAAAATATTTCTTACTTGACTCTTCTACCACCTTATTACAATCATAACAATTGTTATCAACTTAACAAAAACAACCTTAACCTTCTCTAACCCTTTTCGAACCCCTAGCCTAGACCTCTTAGGCTCTTATTTATACTATTTTATAGGATGATAGTCGTTACAATATTTATCAAAAAAACTAACCCTATCATGGTTAGGATTTCCTTCCTGTGGGTCACCCCGCTTTTCCTCTTGCATGCTTCTTTTCCTTCTTTTTCTTCATGTTTCTTTCTTTCCATCTATTGCGTGCGCTCCAAAATTAGGTCTTCTTTCCAAAATTAGGTCTTTCCCAAAATAGACCTTTTCTCCAAAAGTAGGTCTGCACCCAAAATATCCTTCCTTCTCAAAATAGGCCTATGCCCACCAGATATGTACACCAGAGAAGTTTCTAGGTCCTTCCTTTTGTTATTGTCCAAAAAAATGAAGGGATACAACCTACAACAAGC
>ML788913.1:325260-337835 GCA_009831015.1 Picea engelmannii | reverse complement strand
TTAATGAAAGAAATGTACAGCGACTGTAAAAATACAGAGTGAAAGACTCGCTAGAATGGTGGCAGCTTATCTCTGAGAAGAGATGTGACGGCTACTCGCATTCGCAAGAAGATGATTACAATGAGGCTCTAAAGGCCTTTTTTTACAATAAACAGGAATTCCAAAAGTCCTATACATCCAAAAACCTAACCCTAGGAGATGAAGCGCCAAGAGTCACGTGGGCCCCGTTTGGGTAAGTGAGTACATCAACTTCCCGGGGTCGTAACTTTTGCATACGATCTCCGTTTTAGGCGTGTGATAGCTCGTTGGAAAGGTATCGTCGAGTAGATTCATTTTGGGGGCTCAATAATTCCTTTGAATATCATTGAGAACCTCTATATCGAAAAATTCTCATTTAGGCCCTCAAAATGGCCCCGGAAGTTAAAACCTGCTAAAAATAGTAAATTGCCAAAATTGCCAGAAAATAGTTTTGAGCTAGTCGGAAAAGGTGGGTGGCCACTGATATCCACCTGGATCAATGGACCAATACATGAGATGGACCACACTGTGGAAAGAGGGGCCAAGTAGTTCCAAAGTTCACCAATACCTTCCATACCTTGCCCACCAAGCTGGGTATCAAAGACTCCGAGCGACATTTGGTTCTGAAATATCGTGGGGCTATACACAGATACATCCAGACTGAAATGGATTTTCTAGACATCTCATCACTCGGTGTTGCTTATCGATATGTTGTTAAAATTGAGCAGAAATTTAAGCACCAGAACAAACGGGAATTTGGGTCTGCAAATCCGCAACAACCAAAGTATGACAAAGACAACCCGAACAAACAGTCTCCCAAAAACCAATCCAAGACACAGGAAAAGAAGGGTCATGGGAAGACAAAGAAGGACACCGAAAAATGGTGCAAGTTCCACAAAAGCCCTTGGCACAACACCGATGAATGTCGCTCAAAACAGTCATTGGTGGCCGAGATCAAAGACAAGGAGCCAAACCTTGATTCAGAATCTGATTATGAAAATAATGGTAAAAGACAGATCATCGACGCAGACCCCACTTCTATTGTTGCGACTGCAGCAATTCAACCAGAAGAACCAACAGATCCTGAAGAAGGGGAGCACCTTTTTCATTCACAGATGTGGGTGAAGGGGACCCTGCTACATTTTATTGTTGATAGCAGAAGCCAGAAGAACCTCATCTCAGCAGAGGTCGTCAAACAGTTGGGATTGTCGACAACACCACACCCGCAACCATACAACATCAGGTGGCTTCGCCAAGGACGAGATCTTCGTGTCAACCAACAATGTCTATTGTCATACGGCATCCAACCCTTCAAGGATGAGGTATTATGTGATGTTTCCCCACTGGATGTCTGTGATGTTCTCTTGGGCCAACCATATATGTGGAAGCGCCATATTGTTTATGAGTCTCAACCTCGTAGTGTCATTGTTACTTTGGGGGGTCATCTCTATAGAATACCAAAGGTAGTTCCAACTATTGTTCCACCTAAAAAGTGCCACAAGGTAGTATCTCATACTACAAAATTCAGCTTCTTCACAATCTATTCGAAAGGGGAACAAAAGGACATTGCAACCACTACGGTTTCACCCCCTACACCTTCTATCCAACAGAAGCAGGTCGACAAGGTTGCAGAAAATCACAAAAATTCCTTCTGCACACCTTCCTCTCATGTAGCTCGACTTGTTGAACAACCTCAACTTCAACAGGTTCATGATAGACTTCCACAAACCAAGCAGCGCGACGTCTCCAACAATACAAGCAACTCACCCAGATGCAGATCCAGCAAACGCTTTTCTCTCTCCCCCGGTAACTCAACGCAATGGAGACCATTGCTTCCTAAGGAGGGAGGATTGATCCAGGTGGATATCGGTGGCCACCCACCTTTTCCAACTGGCTCAAAACTATTTTCTGGCAATTTTGACAATTTACTATTTTTAGCAGGTTTTAACTTTCGGGGCCATTTTGAGGGCCTAAATGAAGGTTTTTTGAGATTGAGGTTCTCAATGATAGACGAAGGCATGATTGAGCCCCAAAAATGAATCTCCACGATGATACCTTTCCAACGAGCTATCACACGCCTAAAACAGAGATCGTATGCAAAAGTTACGACCCCGGGAAGTTGATGTACTCACTTACCCAAATGGGGCCCACATGACTTTTGGCGCTTCATCTCCTAGGGTTAGGTTTTTGGATGTCTAGGACTTTTGTCATTCCCGTTTATTTTAAAAAAGGCCTTCAAAGCCTCATTGTAATCATCTTCTTGCAAATGCGAGTAGACGTCACTTCTCTTCTTAGAGATAAGCTGCCACCATTCTAGCAAGTCTTTCACTCTGTATTTTAACAGTCGCTGTACATTTCTTTCATTAATAGAAATCGTGTATTACTGTATATATGTGTTTATGGTTGCATCTCTGATACATTTATTTTATATTATTGAATATCTGCGATATCTCTGTGCATTTCCTTATTATATCTCCGCTCTCATTTCGTGCTGAAAATAATCTGGATCACTTGAAGACTGATATCCTTGAGCTTGAACAAGTTTGTTTGTAGATAGCCTAACCTCCAGCTCGCATTCTCTAGCCATTTCAAAACAATTTTCGTAGCGCTTGTCTGAAAACTCCAGGTTTGCAGCATCAAACTAGAAGTGATTCGAAAACTTGGAGAAAATAGTTAGAAGATTTTATGACGAAATCCCAGGCTATATTTTAAAATATAAGTTCTAAAATCAATGAGATCTTTGTTGACAAGACTCATGAGCACAATGATGGTAATGAAAGCATAATGTACTTTGGATGCCCTGCGAACTCTCTGGTGAGTTGGCAACGTACATATCAAACTTGATTTGACATCCTAATGGGTAAGGTGACAAAATGGATGGGCCTAAGTACATCATGGAGGAGGTGACATGTCAGGGTGGTAGTGGAGAAATGAAATATGTGATGGATGAAGGCTTGTCTAAGTTATCATGATGATCAATATATAAACCAATGACTATAGACCAAAACCAACACAAATCTTTAGTTTATTTGTGCTAGATGGATGTTAACAAAAAATAAAAGGTCTTCAGATTCTAAGTTGAAATTTTCCTTATGGGATGATAAAATCAATACTAATAAATCTATTGGGACTTCACCTTTTCAACTAGTTTATGGGACAGATGAAATCGTTCCAACTCAACTTGGTTTTCCAGTATTAAATATTCTACAAGAAGAGTTGGAAGAACCAAATTATATTCAAAGGAGAGTTTTCCAAATCATTGAAGTTCAACAAAAGAGGGAAAATTTGAATGAAGAGTCTGAAGCCTATCAGAGTAAAGTTAAGGAAACATTTGACAAAAAGACAAAAAAAAACAGTTTTAAAGCAAGAGATCTTGTGCTGAGGTGGGATGCCATAAGAGAGGACAAATATAAACATGGTTAGTTTGATAATTTAAGGTTTCATCCTTTCAAAATAGCCAAGGTACTGAATAACAACACTTTCAGCTTGCAAAATTTGGATGATACTGAAATTTTTGGTGGCCCAGTAAATGGGTGGTTTCTGAAACACTCCTTCTTTTAGTAAACCAAAAGTTTCCAGTTTGTATATAGTTTTTTATTTTATTTGATGTGATTAATGGATTAGAGAAAATAAGAATCCATGGCCCAATGGAATTATTGGTGTGTAATTAGTTTTCTTTACAATTAAAGATGCAGTGTGATTGGTTGATGAATAAGCAGTCATCAATGGGAATGAACAGGGCAAGATTATGAGTAACAATTTATGACAGGATGGAAAGATGAAAAGGCATTGGTTTGTAGATTCTTAATGTTTCATCATGAAACATTATCCCCATAAGGATCCAATGTTAGTCCTTGAATTTGTCTTGAATTTTTACTTGCAATTTATCCTTTTCTAACTTGATGTGGTTGCCTAACTTTACCTTTTTGACTCATTTCTTCTATACCCTTGGTGTGATTTTATTTTTTTATTTAGTGTTTTTTGTCATGTATTGGTGAGATTAAGTTTGAATTAAGATTTTTAGATTATCTTCCATTACGATTTAGAGCCATTTCTTGTTTAAATTTAAAAAATTTGAATTAAAGGAAGGTGCTACAAGAATACCATTATTCTTATAGCACCTGAAATCATCATTATTTTAAATGTGCCAACTCCTGAAAGATCGTGTCAACAATTTCCTGAGATCATGCAGAAGGATCAAGCACCGTTAATGATTCTAATCAAATCATGACTTGAGGTTGGGTAATTATTCAAAGAGATTAGGTTTTGTACTTTCCAGTTCTACATCAAATCGAGGGTTTTGGGTCACGATCTCAAACATAAGAATTCATGATTCAGTTCATGGTATATTTGTAGTGGATTAACTATGTTTTGTAGGTAAATCAACTCTTTCATACCATTCATCATTTCAAAAGTTCTTAGAACGCATAACCCTAATGCCCGCAGGTTAACAAAAATCATAACTAGTGTAATGGATCCCAAGAAAGGTGGACAGGTTACTCAATTAGAGCCAAAAGGGGCAGAATTTCTGGAAGCCTATCCTAAATTGATGTTGAAATTTAAAAATGCAGGATGGTATGAGTTTTTTTTCTTTATTTTAGGGTCATCGCGAAAATATTTCCATGTTGTTTACTAAAACATTTGATGGGTATGAGACAATGATTGGAAATGTGATGATAAGAATTACTGAGAATTCCATTGCAACTGCATGTAATTTATCATTATATGGACAAAGATGGTGGAAAAAAGACAAGTTTCCTGTTGATCTAGCTAACCAATTTCTAGTTCCAGAACACCATGATCCAGATTGGAGCCGGGTTAGTCCACTGAAATGGTTAAAGGCAGAATGGATTAACATTTTGAGAGCAATTCACAGGTACATTACTGGTGAAGGAAGATTTTCAATTATTCATTGTTATCATGTACGCATGGTAATGCATGTAAGTGGTGATATTACTTTGAGCTTACCTTTTTATCTGTTAAATAGTTTAACGAAAATGTCTAAGAGAATTCCAAATCATCCTCAATATACTGGTAAGAGTTCGTTTCACCAAGGTTTCATTAAAATTTTGGTCCTATATGCATTAAGGGAACTCCAAATTTCATGGAACCAATTGTTTGATTCATTGGATCTTGAAGAACAAGGGCCTAAAAACAAAAATGTTTTAGAGAAGAAATCTTCACATTCCAAAACAAAAAAGAAAGATTCTAAAGGGTCTACAAAATCAAGAGGAAATTCTTTTGTAGCTACAAGAACCATATCTTAGAAATAAAATCTCCAGATTCAAACATAAATTGAGATTGAAACACAAAGAGAAACCCCTTCTCCATGATACAATTCCAAAGGTGTTAAAAAAGTATATACCAGAAGAGAAATAAAGAAAAAAATTGAACAATCAACAGAGAGATATGATGAACCTGTAGCAGAGATTAAGGATAAAAAATCAAGTATGAAAGGAACAGGCAAGAAAATACCATATTATAAAATCACACCTAAAACCAGGGAAAATAACAAACTCAGGCTCGATTCTAAAGCCTTATTCAATCCTTCTCTTACTAAAAATAATTTTATTTTCCTTGATGATGATACAATGGAGGAGACTAAAGAAGCAAAGGAATAGTCACCAGTAATTGTTTCAGAAGAATTTGAAGCTAAGGTAAAATCAGAACCAACATATGAGATGTCAGATCCAAATACTGCAGGAGGCTAGAGTTTAGAGAAATTTGTGACTGAGGGGATGGCCATGGAATCATCTTCAAATGTACAACGATATGAATTCAGAGCTAGAAATCCAAATATATCTATAGATCTAAATTAGCCTGCACCTGATGAAAGTTTTGAGAAATGCAAAGAGAGTAAAAAATTAGTCAAAGCAAAGAATTAAGAAGTTGCATGCAACTACAAAGAAACTGGAGCAAGAGAAATCAACACTAGAACATTGGAATGCTAAGTTGATTGGAAAGGTTCAGAAAATAAAAGATAAGAACAAGATGAAAATAGAACAATTCAATAAATTGAGGAAATTGAATATCAAACTCTATTGGCATAATGTTGTTCTCAAGACCAAGATAAAGTAGGAACATAATAGAGGTTCTTATTCATCTTCACAATGAATTTTCTCGGATCAATGCAACATTCAATTTTGAATTTTGTTAACAAAATAAGTGCCTACATCTAAACAAAGGAGAAAATCTAAAACTGATACACACAGACAAGGTATTTTTGCAAATTGAAAGTGAATACAATGATTCAACTTTTACAACTAATGAGGATCCTGTCAACAAACTATTGTAGTATTATTTTCACCAGTCTCTGAAGTAATTCAACTCAATCAAGGTTATGCTTGTTACAACAGTTGTGTTCATGTTTTATTCTAATTTTGAAAGACCATGTCAACATCAGTTTCAACACCATATTTTGTGGGATCTGAATATCTTATAAGTTCATGACTAGTCAAATGTGAAGTCATATATCTAAATACTAGGTTGTGGAGAGTCAAATGCATATATGTAAGAGGATATGTCTCCTAGGTTATATCTAGGAAATAGGATCATATCGAAAATATATCTAGAAAGTAGGATCTTTTGAATCTAATTGCTCTGTATAAAAAGGGAATTGGTTGACAGAAGAAAAGGTTGGAAGTGGAGATATCAAAACTTTGTTTCTATCAGTAAGGACTGGAACATGTTTCTCTTTTCACTAATTGAAATGGCTATTTGATGGTTAGATTTCTCTTTTGTCTTTTATTCTTTCTTGTCTTACTTGAAAGAATGTCTATTTTTTGCAAAATGCAAATTGATCTTTTATGTTTATGATACGAGTTAGTGAAAATTTTGATGATTACTTATTCATTTATTGTTTTATATTCAAGTACATGTTTCTTATTCTTAAATGATATTTAGGAAACCTCTTTAACTCACCATATTGACAACCAGTTACTAAGCAAAGTGTGATAAGAACATGTTCCTATGATAAGAAACTGATATCACTTTTTACCCACTACTTAACCTTCAAATCTATTACACAAACCAAACAATATTTATTCATAAAAACCATTACAATAACTTGATGATTCCCTAGCTTTCCCTTTTGCATTCAAGTGCAAATTTAGGGACTAACAATGCCCGTGAAGAAAACCATAGTTTCTATTTCGAAGAGACAAAGGGCAATTTTTGGAATTGAAATTCCAAAGAAAAATGATGAAGCAGAGAAGAAACAGATCCATAACCCTTTAATGTCTTAATTACCAGAAACTGGTGTTAAGAAGCCATTATCTCCTTCACTTGTGCCAACAAAAGAAAAAATTATGGATATGCCATTTATAGATGTTGAGATATCTGAAAATGAACCCAACGGTCACAGGTTGTTTATTGATCTCAATGAACTAGCTATTGATTAACATCCATGGACAATAAAAGATAAAATAGGGGGAAAATCAAATAGGAAGACATCTATAAAATAAAAAAATATCATTAAGCATCTCAGAGAATAAAATAAACAACTAGGAAAATAGAACTCCAGGCTACAACAATGGTTGAAGAAACTGATAGAAGAAAAAAAAAAAACATTTTCAAGTTTTTAAAGAGACTCAAGAAGAAAAACATTAATTTGTATTAGAATGGGATAGTTCTCAAGACCAATTTTCTTTAGGAGAATCATAAGCACCAAATACATGTCCAAGGATGAAGTAAATCTGAAGAATTTTCTTGTAGGTTTCATCAGTTTTGATTCGTGCTACAAAAAGATTGTTCCTTTTTCAACTTTGTTGTTTTGGAAAGTGTTAAAGTACTACATGTATCTGAAGGCCCCCTTTTGAAACAAATTTGAAGACCATGAAGTATGAATACCTAATCAAGTTGAAGATTCTCCCCATACACATTTTTTTCCAAGTTGTTATTCTAGATTACATTTAATTATGGAACTTAGGCTATTTTGGAGATGTTAAAGATATGATCCATAGAAAGAGAATCTTGACCTAGAAATTAGTAGTCTATTTTTCATTATTCAATGTAAGTAGTTCAATTTTTGTTGTATTAAATCTGGGTTTATAGAATATATGGTCTTAAATGAACCTACTTTTTATGATCTAATATCTGATTTTTTATGTACTCCTTATATATAAAAGAAGGATCAAAAGAGAAATAAAGGATTCAAGTTTTTGGGATTAAACAGAGGGGGAAGGTATGAAAAATTGTAAAGAGCTTAAATCCTATAAGCTTTTACACTAAAGGAATCAAACATCCTGATGGTTAGATAATTTATCTCCTTGTTTGAGCTATAATTCTAGTGAATATTTACTATCAAATTACATGTTTCAAGGATTTTCATTCAAGTACTGGTTTTAGGTTTTAAAATATTATTTTTAACTTCAAAATATTCTTAAGGCAAGTGAACATATTGTTAACTTGTTCTCTATGTTTCCTCTATATTTTATTCTACATTCAATTGCTTATTTATCTGACATATCAGTGTGAATTCCCTTGACTAAGCGAAGTGTTGTTGATAATTTTATTGAAAGTGTGTGACCAGATCCATAACCTTCCAACCTATCCCAACCTAACCAAACAACTTGACTCATAATTCAAACCCAAAAAACTAATTCAATAACTAAGGTGCCCTAGCTTTTCCCTATAACAATTTAGTGAAAAATCTAGGGATAACATATTTTGGAATCGTTGTCGGGGATGGAGGAACTAAGTATCTTCCCTAGGTTGTATGACATTGAAAAGAGCTAGATCTTGATGGTGAACAAGAGTTAGAAACAAAATCATGACTGCATACTTTTCACCCGATGACTCCATTATAGAAGTTATGGCTCCTAAATGAGAAGTGAGAGGACCAAAGTTTGAGCCTACCAAAGCTCTAACATCATCTTCATCTTCAAGAAAAAGAACAACCAAAATGAATCCAGATCCCAAGATAGTCTCAACACTATCAAATCCAGAGAGACTGTTGAGGGAATCCAAGCTTACTCAGGGTCATTCCTCATCATCTAAAGGCAATCCTTTCTCTGAAGAAACAATTATTGTTCTTGAAGAAAAACCCATTGTTGTTCCTTCAGAAGTAGTTAGTGAAAATTTTTCATCAAAAACAATTGAAGAAAAATTTCTACATGAGAATGTTCCTTTACAAGAACATATAGTTATTTAATTGGGTGAACAAATATTGGAAGAATGGAACCCTTTTTCTTATCTTATTAAAGACGAAGATGATCAATATTATCTCTTTAAAACAAAATCCCTCAGATATTGTCGTAAGTATACAAAATAGGAAATATAACAGATCTTAGACTCACCTACTCAGTTGAGCATATCAGAAGAGGCTAAACATGAAATACATATTTTTAATAATATTCTTTCCATATAAGGATTTCTGAATTCTGAAGAAAATCATTCTCAACCATATTCATCTTCTTCATCTCTTCCATAATCTCCTCCTAAAGTTCAAGTCCCAGATGTCCCAACCATGACTAATTTAGGGATGATTTTAGGGCTAAATTTCGCTCATGGGATAATTTTCCATGTTTTTTCCCAAAACAATATTCGCTATTCTAAAAATGATTCGCCCAAATTCTATAGGATAAAATTGTTTTACCTTAAAAATTACCAAACTTTTATATAAACTATATAAAATCCTTATAAATTTGAATATTTTTACAAAACTATCATCAAAAATTTATAGTTGGAATATGAAGGATTAGTAAGATTCACCAAGGTTTCTACATTTTAAAATAAGTTTCCATCCTTAAAATCATCCATGATGAATATAAATAAAATGAATGCTATCATTGTTGTTATATATGCACCCTTGGTTTTACCTCAAGACTTGAATTTTTTTCCAACTAGAGATTACATGAAATACTTGCCCATATTCAATGGAGAGGGAGATGTTACTATTGAGGAACATTTAGAATATTACTATGGTTTTTCATATAAATTTCAACATAGAGCATTCAGATGTTTGGATGAGAGTGTTTGTGCAAATTCTAGATGGAGAAGTGAGAAAATGGTTCATAGGTCTTCCTACAGGTTCCATTGCAGACATTGATGTTTTATATGAAAACTTTCTAAGACAGTGGGGAGATAAAAAATATTATTTGTACTATATTACTGATTTTGGATCCCCGAAGAGGAAAAACGGTGAGTCTGTTCCATATTTGACTAAAATATTCAACAATATGTACAATAAGATCCCTACTGAGATCAAGTCCACTAAAACTTCTGCAAATATCACTTTTTTCCAATGCATTTGATGTTGATTTTTCTCTATTGCTGAGAGAAAGAAGATATAATACTTTGAGTCTTATGCAAGAGGTAGTTGTTGAAGTAGAAGAAAATTTTTTAGCAGCTGAAAAATTTAAGAACTAATCTGACAGAGACAAAAGGAAACAAAGGGAGGATGTTCCATCTTATTCTAATTCTCCAACAATTGATCCAAAAATTTAAGAAATGTCTAAAATGATCAAAACTCTAACATCTGAATTAGCTAGACTAAAATTGGAAGGAAAGAAAACAAATAGACCTACTCAGGATGTTGGGAACAAATATCCAATTCAATATAGGAGACCAAATAATGCCCCTCAAATCTTACAAAGAGAAAGAACAAATCACGAGGATCAAAGAATTCTTCCCCCTTTCCAGAACCATGTTGTTGAGGAGATTGATGAAAGTGATGATACTGAGGGAAATAATGATAATGAAATAGAGCTTCCTTCTACCCACTTAACTCAACATGACTATGAGGACTCTCTGGTATTGAATCATTTTGATGAGAACAAAGAAGAGGAAGAAGTTTTTCAAAACGAGCCTCAAAAGAGATATGATTTGAGACCTAGGAAAAATGAACCAAATCCCAATGCACAAACTCAAAATAAGAAAAAAAATGTTCCATCTAAGTAGGGGCCAATCCAAGACACAGGAAATAAATCAGATCAGTAGGTCATCATGACTAGTGTTCCAGAGGTATTAGTATTGGACATCACAAAACCTTATCAGTATCTTTATTCTTTTGATTCTAAGAAATTCAAATGTTTAGGGTTATTAAATATTTGGTTGTGGTATTGTCTGATCTTCCTATGAAAAGTGTTGTAGTGGATATTTAATTTGTTGACATACCACCAAAGTTTAAAATGTTGTTGTCCAGATCTTGAGTAAATAAGGTAGGAGGATATCTACAAATGGACTTAACATATGCTACAATTCCTATCTTCGAAGGAGAACATAGAAAGTTATACAAAGAAGTTCAACTTGCTTATATAGTCATTGACCATGGTAATCCTGGAAATGACCCTATTTATGCAGTTTATGATGAAATTGGTTCCTCTATATTACATATCAGTGACGATGTTGCATAAATAATAAATCATGATAACAAGCTTATTTGTAAGCAAGGAAAAGGTATGGAAAATGCATTTTGGTAAAAAAAGAATTGATGGTTCATGTTCAAGAGAAGGATTTGGTGTTGTGATTGTGATTATTTCTTCTTATAAAGATGTTGTATCTTTATTATACAAACTTGAATTTGATACTACTAATAATATTGTAGAATATGAAGCTTTATTGTTAGGATTAAGAGCTACAAAATACATGGGAATTGATAAATTGACAATTTTTGGAGATTCAGAGTTAGTCATTCATCAAGTCAATAATAGTTATCAGAAAAAAAAAAACAGAGACTGAAGCAATATAGGAATGAGTTATGGGATTCAATTGAACATTTATTTATATATTTCGATATTTCATTTGTTCTGAGTGCTAATCAAAGAGAAGATTCTTTAGCTTTAGTTGCAAGTAGTTTCAAAACTCCACTAGGTTCACATCTTAAGTATGATATTGAAATCAGGCATAGACCAGCTATACCAAATAATGTGAAACTAATGATTAATTGGTTTAGTTTTCATTGATGTCAACCCTTGAAGCAAGTTCAGTAGAAAATTCTGGTAGCCCCGACAATATGATTAAGGAACTTCAGTTTGATTGATGTATAATAGTATGAATTTTAATATATTTGTAGGTAATATTATTCTAGATGGATAGTACATGTCATGCCATTTCTGTTGATATGCAGAACGTCACATAACTCCTCACGGTTAGAGAGTTATGTCCTGGTGAAGTGGAGAACCCTCATGAGTTATCTAGAAGGTCAAAGAAGTAAAATTAATTCTAGAAGCTCCTAGAAGAAGTTGACTAGTCAAGTGGGTGAAGCTAGGAGTTAGTCATGGGTTAAGTTGTTGCAATAAGAAAATAATTAAAAATAATTTAGTTGCAACTAGAAATGGAGAATTTAATATTTGTAGCAAAGTGA
Organism: Picea engelmannii; assembly: GCA_009831015.1. Classification (NCBI taxonomy): domain Eukaryota; kingdom Viridiplantae; phylum Streptophyta; class Pinopsida; order Pinales; family Pinaceae; genus Picea; species Picea engelmannii. The sequence continues at coordinate 325,513 of ML788913.1, read as the reverse complement.
GTTAGAAGTGGACAAGTGGTTAGAAGTGGGTCATCCCTACAAGAAGGAAGGTGGGTTAAGAAGGTAACCCCTTGAGGAGCCTACATGGAAGTATAAATAAGAGAGAAAGGCTCTCCCATTAGCACATGTTGAATGTCATTGAATATTTATTTTGTGAAAGGTTATTTTGGCAGGTATTATTGATAGAGAAAAGTGTGGCAAAAAAATCGCAGTAGGAAAATTGTGGCAGAAAAAGTGTGGCATGAAAAGTACA
>ML788913.1:292420-311007 GCA_009831015.1 Picea engelmannii | reverse complement strand
TTGTTTATGGTACAGGTTGATTACAAGTTGAGGTACAGGTTAATGCATGGTTGATGCATTTGTTTATGGTACAGGTTGAGGTACATGTTGGCACAAGTTATTGGTACATGTTGTTACAAGTTGATTACAGGTTGATTGGTACAGGTTTACAACATTATATCTCATAGTGATAGTGTGGCAGTGGTTCCATCATTCTACTTCTACATCAAGGAAGTTGGATGGGGAAAAGACATATGGTTGTAGCCACCTTCCAGTTGTAGTCGAAGAACATAGGGGGTTGTAGCCTCCTTCTGGTTATAGTAAGAGAATTGGGGAGTTGGAGCTTCCCTCAGGTTGTAGCCTAAGAAACTAGGGGGTTGGAGTCTCCTTCTAGTTACAGCTGGAAAACAAAGGAATTTGGTGCTTCCAATGAATGTAATGCTTAAATACACATAAGAAAAAGCATTTTGTGGTTTTCTTCCACTTTGGGTTTTCACGTAAAAACACTGGTGTACTGTGTATGTGTATGATTTCTCCTTTGTTGATTGTTTATTTACTCTGCAACTATTGGATGATAATGTTACATTGATATAACACTTGCATTTGTGGTTAAAAGGATTGAATTACTCTATTACTGATTCACCCCCCCTCTTAGTAATCCAACATGAACAAAAGAACAAGTGGCAGATATCTTTACAAAACCGCTACCAAGGGAATCCTTTGAGTATCTTCATTAGAGACTCAGAGTAATTTCTACTCCAAAATTAATTCTTTTTAATTCTTATCTTATATGTCTTATATTCACACAAGGAAGCACCATAGAGAGGAGAATTCAGGTTGGGGAAGAAATTTTAGGAAGAGTTCAGTTAGGGGGAGAAACCCTAGACGAGAATTTTCCTTTGCCATTGATGTCAAAGGGGGAGATATTTGTCATATGCAGGATAGATATTTAGAGAGAGAAAAGAGGCATGGTTCCAGGGGGAGCAATGGTCACAAGGGGAGCATGAGCGATATGACTTCAATATTGCATCAGAGTGTTTCTATCAATGCCAAAGGGGGAGATTGTTGATTAATTGGGTTGGTTGTCATTGATGTAAACCCTTGAAGCAAGTCTTGTAGAAATTTCCTATAGCCCCAACAATATGATTAATTTAATTCATTTTTATTAATGTATAATGTTATGAAGTTTAATATATTTGTAGGTAATATTATTCTAGATGGATAGTACATGCCATGCCATTTTCGGTGATATGAAGAACATCACAAAACTCCTCATGATTAGAGATTTATGGCCTGGTGAAGTGGAGAACCCTCATGAGTTATATAGAAGTTCAAATAAGTCAAATTAATTCTAGAAGATCTTAGAAGAAGTTGACTAGTCAAGTGGGTGAAACTAGGATTTAGTCATGGGTTAAGTTGTTGCAATAAGAAAATAATTAAAAATAATTTAATTGCAACTAGAAGTGGATAATTTACTATTTGTAGCAAAGTGAGTTAGAAATGGACAAGTGGTTAGAAGTGGGTCAACCCTAAAAGAAGGAAGGTGGGAAAAGTTGGTTAGAAGGTAACCCTTTGAGGAAGCTACATGGAACTATAAATAAGAGAGAAAGGCTTTCCCATTAACACCTATTGAATATCTGTTTTTTGAGGAAGGTATTATTGATAGAGAAAAGTGTGGAATAAAAAGTGCGATAGAAAAATGATAGGAGGAAAAATGCAACAGAAAAAGTGTGGCAGAAAAATCACAGTAGGAAAAGTGCGACAACAAAAGTGCAGTAGAAAAATCACGACAGAAAATCCACGACAACAAAACTGCAACAGCAGAATGCTACAAGAAGAAAAAAGGTATGGTTTTCATATGTGCAGTGTTGAATTTATGAATCTAGTTGAGGTTTTTCCTTGTAAATCTATTGGATGCCCTCTTGGAATTTTAGGGCTTGCTATAGAGTTGATTTGAGACAGATCTACTGAAGTTTATCATTGGTTCATGTTTGAGGGATTTTGGTTGAGGTATGTTGTTGAAGTTATTGGTATAGATAGAGGTTGTATAACCGTGAGGTTCTAGCACATGGTTTGAGGTACATACTTGTGGTATAGTGTTTGAGGTATATTTGATCAGATTAGATTGGTTGATGAGTATACAATGGCAGGTTTCTCAGTGATATATTTGACAGAACAGGTTGTGATAGTGACATATTTAGTTTCTACTTTTGGCACTTATATTTCAGGGTGGTTGGATGGGGCAAGAATAGGTGGTTGTAGTCTGAGAACATAGGGGTTGTATCCTCCTTCTGATTGTAGTTAGAGAATTGGGGAGTTGGAGCTTCCCTCAGGTTGTAGCCTGAAAATAGGGGTCAGTCGAGTCTTCTTCCAGTTGAAACTAGAAAACAAAGGAAGTTGGTGCTTCCAATGAATGTAATTCTTAAAGACAAATAAGAAAAAGTATTATGTAGTTTTCTCCTGCATTGGGTTTCCACGTAAAAAATACTGGTGTACTATGTATGTGTATGATTGTTCATTTGTTCATGGTTTATTTACTCTGCACTTATTGGATGATAATTCTATATTGATCGTAAATATAATAACACTTGCATATTGTGGTTAAAAGGATTAAAAATCTCTATTACTGATTCACCCCCCCTCTTAGTAATCCAACAAAAACACTGGCAAGATTTCAGTGATGATAAGGAGCTGAAAAGGTTTCTTGAAACTATTGATGAATTTTCTTCTATTACTATTGATCAGGAAAACAAAAATAAGGAGGTAGAAAATTGGTCAGAAATTCCCTTTCTGAATGAGGTAGCAGGACATAAAATTGTGGAATTGAAGACTAATCATATTTCAAAGGGTTTAGTTCCATTGGAAAGAATTTTTGGCAGTAATGATGTTTCCACAAATCCTTCAATTCAAAGTCAGGAAAATTATGTTGTTGACTGTAATATTGGGACTGTTGTTGATCCAAAGATTATAAAATTTTCCAAAGCATTGTCAGAGGAGTAAAGGAGTAGGTATGTTGATCTTATGAAGGAGTTTTTTGACATTTTTTCATGGTCATATGAATATCTTAATATCTTTGACACCAAAATTATTTAGCACAAAATTACTTTGAAAAAAGGCACCAAACCTTTTAGGCAAAAATTAAGATAATATAATCCTATGTTGTTTCCCATCATTGAAAAGGAATTGAAAAAACTATGATTAGTACCAAATTAGCCACCCATTATTAACATCTTGGGTGGCTAATTTGGTACTAGATACGAAGAAAAGTGGTGAGATAAGGTTATGTGTGGAATTCAATAATTTGAATTGGTGTTCACTAAAGGATAACTATCCATTACCAAATATGTATCACATTATACAAAAAGTGGTGGGTGCTCAGAGGATTTCCATGCTTGATGGATACTCTGGATATAGTCAGATAGCAATTTTTGAGGAATAAATAAAGAAGATTGCCTTCACTACTCCATGGGGCACTTTCATGTATGAAAATATGCCTTTTGGTTTGATGAATGTAGGTGATACCTTTCAGAGGGAAATGGACATTGCATTCATTGGAGAAAAGGATAAGTTCATGGTGATATACCTTGATGACATCACTATATTCTCAAAATCAGATGATGAACATATGAAGCACCTTAAACAGACAATTCAAAAATGAAAAAGGTATGGTGTATCCTTAAATCCTAGGAAATATCATTTTTCTATGCATGAGGGAAATATTTTAAGCCACATTGTATCTTCTAGTGGGATTAAGATAGATCCTGAAATAGTGAATGCTATTCAAAAAATTGATGTTCCTAGAAACAAAAGGCCATACAATCATTCATAGGTAGAATCATTTTCTTGAGGAGATTCATACCTAATTTTGTTGAGGTTATTAATCTTATTAAAAATATTTTGAAAAAGTATGTTGATATTAAATGGACCCAAGAAGATAAGTTATCTTTTGAAATAATCAAACAAGCTTTGATTGAAGCTCATGTTCTTATCAACCTAGACTATTCTAAAGAGTTCTTAATATTTTATTTTTCCTCTAAAGAAACTATTGTTGTTTTATTGCTGCAGAGAAACAAAAATGGATATGGGCAGCCCATTTCCTTTTTCAGTAAATCTCTTAGGGATGCAGAGATAAAATATAATATAATGGAAAAATAGGCTTATGCCTTAGTGAAGGCATTAAAATCTTTCAGAGTTTATATTCTACATTCCAAAATAATTGCCTATGTTCCAAGTAGTATTGTGAAGGATATGCTTGTACAACCTGAAATTCAAGGAAACAAGGGTGAGTGGATAGAAAAAATCTTAGAGTACGATTTAGACCTCAAACCTACTAAATTGTTTAAAGGGAAGGGCCTGGAAAGACTGCTTGTTGATTCAAATTGTAGAGCTCTTGGGATGAACTATATTCAAAATCAGTCAATTGTTCCAACTCCATAGAATGAAGATGTAAGTTTGCAGGTATTGGATAAGTATTACTCCTCACCTTGGTATAAGGATATAGTTTATTTCTTACATAATTTTCAATGCCCACCAAATTTTGATAAATCTAAAGCTATGTCTCTTAAACTAAAAGTTATAAAATATTGCATTATAAGCCAAGGTTTGTTTTGGAAAGATCTCGGTGGTATCTTTCTGAAATGTATTGAGGAGGATGAATCAAACGAGGTTATGAAAAACCTGTATATGGATGTTTGTGGTGGACATCGGTATTGGAAAGAAACAAAATTCAAAATACTGAGGGTTGGGTACTATTGTCCCACTCTATTTTATAATGTATTTTCTAAGACTAGATCATGTGAACAATGCCAAATGTTTGCTGGAAAACAAAAATTAATCTCTTTTCCTTTGAATCCAATAATTGCAAATGGTCCTTTTTAGCAGTGGGGCCCGGAATCCATAGGAGAGATACATCCACCTTCCAGTGGCCAACATAGATGGATCCTTACAACCACTAACTACTTTACAAAATGTGTTGAGGCCATCCCTACCATAAATGCAATTGACAAGGTAATTATGAATTTTCTGGAAGAAAATATATTTTTCTAGATTTGGTTGACCTAGAAAATTGATCACAGATAATGCTCAAGCATTTAAGTCTGCTTCTATGATTGAATTTTATGACAAATACAATATTTCTATGGCACACTCTACTCCATATTATCCACAGGGTAATGGATTACCTGAGTCTTCAAATAAAAGCTTGATCAAAATAATAAAAAATTGCTAGCAGAAAACAAAAGGGCATGGAATTCTAAATTGAAGTATGTTTTGTGGGTCGACATGATCAATACTAAAAATTATATTGGCCCTTCTCCCTTTCATTTGGTTTATGGAATAGATGTTCTATTCACTATTCAACTTAGTTTTCTTGTAATGAAATTTCTACAAGATGGAGTGGAAGAACCTAATGATGTACAAAGGAGGATCTGTCAGCTAATTGAGGTTCAACAAAATAGGGAAATGTTAAATGAGAAATCTCAAGATTATCGTAACAATATTAAAGCATTGTTTGATAAGAAAACTAAGGAGGACATTTTTCAACTAGGGGACCTAGTTCTAAGGTGGGATGCTAGAAGAGAAGATAAATCAAAGCATGGTAATTTTGATCATCTGTGGTTTGGTCCATTCCCAATGGATAGAGCTTTGAACAACAACACTTTTATTATGCAGAATTTGGATGACGATGAGTTAGTTGGGGACCCAATCAATGGGTGTTTCCTGGAACACTTTTTATTTTACTAAGCCAACAATGGATTTGAAAATGTACATATTGGTTTTCAGATTGGTATGATATAGAGTAGAAATAATAAGGCTTCATATCCTAATGGAAGGAACTTTATTGAAGAGTGATTTGTTTTCAAATTATGTGTGTTTTCATCTTTTTATAGGTAGTTGGATAGTGTTTGAGTGTGGTTTCCTTCAGTAGAAATGAACAAGAGAAGATACATTGTAAGCATATTTAGAAGGGAAAATGAAAAGGCAGAAAAATTGAAGGCACAAAGTCTGCAGTTCTTGATGTATCACAAGGAGAACATCATCCCCAAGTGGAGAAAATGTTAGTACCTAAAACTATATTCTCAAGTGCTCCTCTATTCCAAAAAACTAGCCCGTTCGTTAACTCCTTTTTCATGATCTAATCCTCTCTATCTGATCTATACTTTTATTGTTTTGTTCGTCCTTGGTTTGGTTTTCTTTTCTCTAAATCAATTTTATTGTTTGTCTTTTATAAGACATGGTTAAACTAGTTTCATATATTTTAGTCACATCATGGATGGATTGTTTTCATTATCTAAGTTGTTGGCTTTCCCTTAATTTGTGAGGTTAAATAATAATTGTTGTAGAAAGAGTGTAGTTTATGTAGCGCAAAAATAACATTATTGCTAAAAATGCACTACAAAAACATGGGTATTCCGAAAACACATTTCAAAACCATCATTTGGTTGTGTTGCTAAATTTGACATGTTATCTAATCATTCAGATTGAGATCTTGTCTCATCAAAGTCGGTGATGATAATTCAATATAATAAAAAATTGTGAAGAATATCAGGTGGTTATGATTGGTACATAGGGATCTCAGTAACTATTATGGCCCTGGCCATTCATTTCTCATGATTTCATAAATTCAACACGTCTCTATTTTTTTTTATCAAAAGCGAATAAGAGTAACCATTCTAACATTTATGTCTATGTGAAAACTCAATTATAATAGAAGATTGTTGTAGGTCTGTGATCAAACCTTAATTTACAGAAAATGACCCTTCATTAGCATAGAGGAACTGGGGTTTGAAATTATAGGAATGTCTTGTACAATAAGTAGTCATCTTTTTCATGTGGAGCCAAATAGGATCAAGATTTCAGAGGCTCTGTCATAAATTGGAGAGAAATTCACTCAGGAAGAATGGTATGGATTCTGTATCACTTTTCAAGGTCATCATAATGGAGTTTCTATGGATTTTGCTGAGAGTTTCGATGGGTTCCAAGCTCAGGTTGGGAATCTCACCTGCATCCATGTTCCATAACATTCCATCTCTTCATCTTTTAGTTTTCCTATCGATGGTGAGAGGTGGTTAAATAAGAAAGAGATCCTAGAAAACCTCTACAATTAGTTCCTCATTAGAGACCATAAAAATACATAATGTAGCAAGGGAATTCCAAGTAAGTGGATAAAGGAAGAATGGATAAATACTTTACCAATGGTTCAAAAGTATATAACATGCAAAGGTAGGTTTGCTACTAATTATCTTTATCACATGAGATTTCTGCTACACTTGAATGGGAATAGCAGAATGAATTTACCTTTCTTTTTATTGAAAACTCTAACCAAAATGGCCAGTAAAATTAAAACTCACCTAAAGAATGCTCAATATAGTCTCTTTCATCAAGGGCTCATCAAGGTATTGGTTATTCAAGAGTTAAAAAAGACTCATACCACATGGGAACAATTTTTAGTTGTATTTGGCTTCGAAACATAGGGATAAGGAATTCATAAAGTTACTCCTACTATGAAGACTGAATCTCCTAACAAAGTGATTAGCTCAAAAAAGATGCTTAGAATTGTACAAGTGGATTCCCCATCTATCACAAGGGAAAAGGGATCAAGCAAAAATAAGCTACTCTTTGAGGAAGGAGGAACATCAAAATAGGGCCTTATATATACCACAGAGAAAAAAAGTTATTTTGAATATAAGAATGTATATAGAAGGAAAAAAATAATGAAAGATACATGAGAGTCAAAATCATCTCCTAGACAAGGTGAAATTGAACTTGTAAAAGAAATTACAGTTATGGACACCGAGAAACCCTTGGGTACAAAGCAGAGAAAGAAAAGTAAAAAAGGAGTTAAGCAGAAAGATAAAGGAAAGAAACTAATAGGTACATCAAGAAAACTTAGAACTTGGCCTACAAAAAAATTCATGCTAAATGAAAAGGCCATTTTCTATCCATACTTTAAGAACGATGAGCCAATCATCATTTATGATTATACTCTTGAGGGTATTCCATTTGAAACAAGTAAGAAATAAAATATCATAAAAACACTCAATGACATGCCAATGAAGAAAACCAAATATTCTAGTTTGAAGAGACAAAGGGTAATTTCTGGAATTGAAATTCCAAAGAAAAATGAATATGTAGTAGAGTAGAAACAAAGAAACATTCCTTTAATGTTTGAATTACTAGAAATTGGTGTTAAGAATCCATTATCTCCTTCACATGTACCAGGAAAAGAAAACATTATGGATATGCCATATAAAGATGTTGAGATATTTGAAAATGCACTCAACAGTCACACATTGTATATTGATCTCAATGAACTAGATAATGAAGAACATCCATGGAAAATAAAGGTTGAAAAAGGGGAAACATCAAAGATGAAGAGATCTATAAAATAAAAAAAGATCATTAAGCGTCTCAGAGAATAAAATAAACAACTAGGAAAACAAAACTCCAAGCTACAACAAAGGTTGAAAAAGATGATAGAAAAACAAACAATCTTTACAAGTTTTCTAAGAGACTTAGGAAGAAAAAAATTAAGTTTTATTGGACTGGGATAGTGCTCAAGACCAAGTTTCTTTAGATGAAGCATAAACACCAAACCCCTGTCCAAGGATGAAGTAAGTCTGCAAAATTTTGTTGCAGGTTTCATCAATTTTTATTCATGCTACATAAAGGTTGTTCTTTTTGCAACTCCCTTGTTTTGGAAAGTGTTAAAGTACTACAGGTATGTGAAGGACTCTTTTTGTGAAAAATTTGAATACCATGAAGTATGAAGACCAAATCAAGATGAAGATTCTCCTTTACACATTTTTCTCCAAGTTGTTATTTGAGATTGCATTTAATTATGGATCTTAAGCTATTTTGGAGAAGTCAAAGATATGATCCATAGAAAGAGGATCTTGACCTAGAAATTTGCAGTCTATTTTTCATTATTCGATGTAATTAGTTCAAATGTTGTTGTATTAAATCTGGGTATATCGAATATATGGTCATAAATGAACCTACTTTTTAATATCTAATATCCGATGTTGTATGTACTCATTATCTATAAAAGAAGGATCAAAATAGAAAGAAAGGGTTCAGGTTTTGGGGATTAAACAGAAGGGGAAGGTTTGAAAAATTGTAAAGAGCTCAAAGTCTGTGCTAGTGGGAAAAACCACCCTTTAACTACACCAGGGTTCAATATGTAGACATAGCGAATAACCATCTAAAAGCTAATCAATTCTCTATACTACCCCAAACATACCAAAACTAATGTAAATAAATCAAATGGAGAAGAGATCGAGTAACTATACATTTGATCCCATGTCTAGTGATGATCTCCTCAAGCTTGGAAGTTCCACTGACTGCATGTCTCCTCCCAGGGATGACTTGTATCCAAAGATAGGAAAACAAAGAACTAAAATCATGCTATTCTATCCATAAGTTAGGGTTAGATATAAAATGTCAAGTATGAATCAATAAAAATACTCAAAAGACCATCATTTGGGACAGGAAAATGTGATTCTTTTATTCATAATACAAAAATTATACCTTACAATCTGAGTTGGACACCGTTCCGCGAACCTGGGCCATGCTCCCCTTTACCATGCTACAAGTGCACTTTGAATGGAATTATTCTCTCAAACTTCTGATCACCTCAATGGAAAGGGAATGGGTTGAATGGAGGAAGAAGGGGTTGATGAGGGAATGTTGAGGCAATATCTCACAAAATGAAGCAATATCTTGGGCAAGGAGGGGAAGTGAAATTGGGCATAGTTTCATTGTTCTTATGCTTGGATGTGAAATGAGACCCAAAAACCTTCTTTATATGCCAAAATGATGGTTATTTGGTTGGGTGACGGGCTATAGCAGGTGGATTAGTTGTGAAACCTCCAATATCCCATGAATTTCAATGAATTCCTTGCAACTTTTTAGTTTTTGCAACTTTTGGAAGCATAAACGAGTTGTAATGGTGAAACATGTGCATGTACGCAAGCTATAGTGGTGCAGCAAGTGTATGTACATAGGATGTAATGGTGCAGGGAGCATACATATTCCAAAAAATGGTTTTTTAAGAAGATCTTCTCAGTAGTGCTTTGGAAAAATATGCAAGTATGAGGGCCAAGGCCATGTATTCAAGAGTAGGGAATTTTAGGGATATAACAGATGCCCCTTAATGTGTGAGGTTATAAGAGAAACTAATGTCTGAAATACATTACAATATCTTCACCAATGTATGGAATCAAGTGAGCTTGGGACCAGAGTTCGAGAGGTGCCATCTACAAAACAAAAATTATCTCTCCGAGGCAGGCATACGCATGCTCGGGATGAAATAAATCATGGCTACCAATCAAATACACTGCAAATCCATGTCATATAACTATATAAAGTGTAGCCATGAGCAATACACAATGGATCTACATCTCAAAATCAGTCGAAGATATACAAGTAGAGTATCCATCTTCAAGAATCTAGTAACGCCTGATGGTTGGAGATGAGGCCTTCAAAGCTCGAGAAACAACTTCAAGATCTTCAAAACTTAGGTAGGAGTACAATGGGATTGTATAACTCACCACCCTAAGGTCTTCGACGACTCGCTAGGAAAATACATGAGGATCTCGATGATCTGGCAGAGAACTTCATCGATTTTGAATCAGGACTTGATTGGACTCTTGGGATGTCCGACTCATGAGGTCAAGAGAAAAAATATAGAAAGGATGACTCAGGATGAGTGAAACTTCCATTGGACAAAATCATGAAAGATGATCAGACTCAGGCAACATGACATTGACATAAGTTCACGATGCATCAGGAAACACAAACTCTCCATGTGTTTGGAAGAGTAACTAAATGGAGGAGGACACAAATATATGTAGCGAGAACAAATTCCTAAGGTAATACTAGATCCCAATTCTTGGAAAATGAATGGAAGGATGTTCTTTTTCCAAGGGAAACTCTTTGTGCTGCTGAAAAAATAATACATATTTCCCGTCCCCTCTTTTTGGAATATTTCAATTTTTTGTCTTTTTCAATTGTTTGAGAGCTTGAAAAATAATAAAAGAATGCTACGTTACAAAGGATGAACGAGTGTCGCAACCAAGCATACTAGTTCCAAGTGCAAGGAACATACTAATGCTCATAGAAAGGAGACATGTGCAGGAAAAGGACACTCGAGGAAAATTCCTGCATGGGTCAAGGTGTCAAGTCACATAGGAAAGAAGTGCTACAAGGCTTGTGTATAATGCATGCTTCTAAGGTTCAGTTGAGAGCAACATGGAGCTGACATTAGTCCAAATAAGCAGAGATGAAAATGCGATTAAGGAAGATACAATGAGATCCATTCTATGTAATTTTTACGAGCCTAGAGAAGGAAAGATCGGTAGTTTTTTCACATTTAGAGAGTTTGAAAAAAATTGTAAAAGAAGACTCCAGGGAGTAACTTTTTCAGAGATAGTATAGTTAGCTTGAAAAAGGGTTAAAATTGCACCGAAAAGACGTCTATTCAAAACCATTTTAATGAATGTGAAAAAGACAAGCTCACTCGACAATCTTTTCAATTTTAAGGAGTCTGAAAAGAGCTTAACTATGGACTCACAGCCTTTTTTTGAGTTTAGTCTCCTTAGCCCGAAAAGTATAAAAGTTACTAAGGAGGAATCTCCTAGTGAGACGAATCTCCAGAGGCATACCTTTTTCTTCTATAATCTACAGGCTGGAAAAAGGGTTAAACTCATGCCAGTAGATGTTCTTCTGGACTAATTTAACGAGTGTGAAGGAACAAGGTCACTCAGTGATATTTTCAATTTTAGGGAGTTTGAAAAGAGCTTAACTATGGAATCTGTGGGGGTTCCTTTTTTGTAAGTAATCTCCAAGGCCCAAAAAAGGTGATAAACCAAAACCAAGGAGAATGTTCCTTTTTTGAAGATTTATTCCCTTAGGCCCAAAAAAGGGTTAAAATTACGCCTGAGAATACTCTTCTAGTGAACCAAAGTTCCTAGAGCATAACTTTATTCATGAAATTGACTGTCCAGACTGAAAAAGGGGTAAACTACCGTTGGACAGACGTGCATTCAAATTTTAGTTTGGTGAGCATGAAGGGAAACAAGATCGCTCGACAATATTTTCATGTTTAGAGAGTTTGAAAAGGGCGTAATGAAGACTCCAGGGGGCTACTTTTCTTAGTTAATCCAGATAAGATAAAAAATAACAAATATAGTCTCGTTGGATGTTGCTTTTGAATTGTAAAGCGAGCTTGAAAGACAACAAAGCGTGCTCATTTGGGAGTCCCTAGGGTGAGGCCAAGAATGATGGTGCATCAAACAAATGAGGCTCAATATCGTAATCATGATAGGACTAACAAGGACTCCCAAACCTATAGTTATTATGGACAACATGGACGCCAAAATGCAACAAGGATCTACCTAGGGAATCCATGTATAGATAGGATCTACAACCTAATTATGACACTTCTAGAGCAACAATGAAGGTTTTTTGTCACACTTCGGTGGGGTCGATTATATGGAAAAGAAGAAAATACAACGAGATGCAGAAAGTGGAGATGAAATCCTAACTTATATGCAAAAAGTTGGAAAAAATGACTTTTACCAAACGATACCAAAAATTGACCCATCCCCAAAAGAGTTACCAAACCAAAATGCAAAGGGTACCATAACTTCCAATAAGAAACTCAGAATCTGAAACAAGAGATTACTAAGCTAGGAAAAATGACAAAGAGGGTCAAAAAGTGGCAAAAAAGGCCAAAAATGTATATAAATAGAAGCTGACAGCTCATTTTCACCATTGCAATTTGAAAATTAACCAATAAGAGGAAAAAACCCTTTGCTAAAGAAGTTGATTCCGGGAGATTCAATGGAAGAAACAAACTTCTGCTTGGACCAAGTAAGTACAATTTCATCCCTCTTGCAATTCAATCATTCATTTATGCTTTTTTTTTTGAGGGGGCATGTTATCCTAAAAAGAGTGGCCCTGCGTATATGCAGGATATCCAAGGACAACTTGCGTATGTACTCGGGTAGAAAACACTCTGCCCGCATACATACACGATTGTGGCCAATATAGCCCGCGTACACCCTTGCAAGATTGGAAAAAATTAAAAGGCAAGAGATAACTTCCTCAATTGTTTCCATGGAACATGATGTATGTCCAATGGAGGGAGAGGGATCACGAGGACATAGATATTTTGGTCGAAGAGGACCCTGCAACCATCGTTGCATTGAAATAGTGTGGGCTATGTAAATTCTTCCACTGTCCTTTTATGAGGGAACAACCCATATTACTTAACACCCTTGTTGATTATTGGCACCCGGATGTAGAGGCATTCATGTTAGAGGGACAGTCGTTGACTCCAACGACTGAGGAAATTTACTTTTTGACTGACCTCTTGAGCAGAGGGGAACCAGTCAACCTGAGGAATTTCCCCCCTGGGCCTTTTAACATCGAGGACTACATATGGATGTATTGAAAGGATGGCACTGAGAAGGTAGGTTCTCAGGTGCTTATTCATAACATCACCAGATTGAATCTTTAGGTGATCTTGTTACTGATTGGGAAGATTACTGGATATGTGGCCCTACACTAGGCCTCTCGAGCACACATGCACTATGTCATTCAGTGTTAGGAGGCACATATTTTTGACTGGAGCATGATCATGCTTATGTGCATGAAGAGACAACTGACAGAGTTTCGGAAACATACCAACAAAAACTTTGGGTTTGGCACTATCCTATTCTCTTTCTTCTTTGAGAGGGTTACCAATCTCAGTCCTAGAGAGATGGTATAGGGGCATGCGGCCTCCTTCCCAGTGATATACATATGGGAAAAATTGCTACCACAATAGGGGGGAGGGAGGACCATAGAGGCCTTTGATGTCAAGTTTTTTTACTGGTGGGCATGACAGATTCTGACGATTGAGGACTAACCCTACATTGGGATCAAATTTTCTAGGGATCCAGACATTTCCATGCCTCCCGGAGATGATCCAGGTGGATATCGGTGGCCACCCACCTTTTCCAACTGGCTCAAAACAACTTTTTGGCAATTTTGACAATTTACTATATTTAGCAGGTTTTAATTTCCGGGGCCATTTTGAGGGCCTAAATGAAGGTTTTTCGAGATCAAGGTTCTCAATGATAGTCGAAGGCATAATTGATCCCCCAAAATGAATCTCCTCGGTGACACCTTGCCAACGAGCTATCATACGCCTAAAACGGAGATCGTATGCAAAAGTTACGACCCCAGGAAGTTGATGTACTAACTTACCCAAACGGGGCCCACATGACTTTTGGCGCTTCATCTCCTAGGGTTAGGTTTTTGGATGTCTAAGACTTTTGGCATTACCATTTATTGTAAAAGGGCCTTCAGAGCCTCATTGTAACCATCTTCTTACGAATGAGAGTAGCTGTCACATCTCTTCTCAGAGATAAGCTGCCACCATTCTAGCGAGTCTTTCACTCTGTATTTTACAGTCTCTGTACATTTCTTTCATTAATAGAAATCATGTATTACTGTATATCTGTGTTTATGGTTGCATATCTTATACATTTCTGTTATATTATTGAATATCTACGATATCTCTGTGCATTTCTTTATTATATCTCCGCTCTCATTTTGTGCCGAAAATAACACAGATCAGTGGTATCAAAGCAGGCTATTCTTGATCATTTTTTCAGTGCATGTCCCCGACGAGGTACGAGTATTGAAAATTGGATCTCTATCTTGTCTCTCTTGAGGACAATCACTCTCGCACATCCAAGAAACCCTCAATGGTGGAAGAAAATAAAAAACGACGGGGCAGACGATCCTATTAGTCTGTTGCTTGAGCAAGCTCTCACGCGACAGAGGGATGGAATGAAGGAGAATTTTTCCCACATCCTTCAACTCCTGTCGATAGCAACAGGTGCATCTTCATCAAGCGACCACTTTAGAGGCCCCTCGCCTTTCAAGGTACAATTTAATTTTGATTTTCCTATATTTGAAGGACAGATAGATGCAGAATCCCTAGAAAAATGGTTAACTCTGCTAGAAGGTTATTTCTTTGTTCACAATTTTTCCGACAAAGAAAAGATCACCTTCGCACTCCTTAAAGATCTCCCTCATGTCAAACATTGGTGGGAAACTTACTGGGAGAAAAGTTCCACAGAGGAGTCTGGAATATATGGGGCCGATCCCACTTGGGATTTTTTTGTGGATGCGGTAAAGGAACAATATTACCCTGTTGCCAACTATGAGGACCAGTACATGAGATGGACCACACTACAGCAAGAGAGGGGCCAAGCAGTTCCAGAGTTCACCAATACCTTCCATACCTTGCGCACCAAGCTGGGTATCAAAGACTTCGAGAGACATTTGGTTCTGAAATACCATGGGGCTCTACATAGATACATCCAAACTGAAATGGATTTTTTGGAAATCTCATCACTCGGTGTTGCCTATCGATATGCTGTTAAAATTGAGCAGAAATTTAAGCACCAAAACAAACAGGAGTTCGAGTCTGCAAATTCACAACAACCAAATTATGACAAAGACAACCCTAACAAACAGTCTCTCGAAAACCAATCCAAGACATAGGAAAAGAAGGGTCACGGGACGACAAAGAAGGACACCGGAAAATGGCGCGATTTCCACAAAATCCCCTAGCACAACACCGATGAATGTCGCTCAAAAAAGTCATTGGTGGTTGAGATCAAAGACAAGGAGTCGAACCTTGATTCAGAATTTGATTATGAAAATACCAGTAAAGGACATATCATTGATGCAGACCCCACTGCTATTGTTTCGACCACAACAATTCAACCAGAAGAACCAACAGATCCTGAAGAGGGGGAGCACCTTTTTCATTCACAGATGTGGGTGAAGGGGACCCCACTGCATTTTATTGTTGATAACGGAAGCCAAAAGAGCCTCATCTCAGCAGAGGTTGTCAAGTAGTTAGGATTGTCGACAACACCACACCCACAGCCATACAACATCGGGTGGCTTCTCTAAGGACGAGATCTTCGTGTCAGCCAGCAGTGTCGATTGTCATATGGCATCCAACCCTTCAAGGATGAGGTATTATGTGATGTTGCCCCACTGGATGTCTGTGATGTTCTCTTGGGCCAACCATATATGTGGAAGTGCCATGCTATTTATGAGTCTCGACCTCGTAGTGTTATTGTCACTTTGGGGGGTCATCTCTACAGGATACCAGAGGTAGTTCCCACTACTGTTCCACCTAAAAAGTGTCGCAAAGTAGTATCTCATATTGCAAAATTTAGCTTCTTCACAATCTGTTCAAAAGGAGAACAGAAGGACACTGCAACCACTATAGCCTCGCCCCAAGCACCTTCTATCCTACAGAAGAAGGTCGACAAGGCTGCAGAAAAATGCAAATATTCCTTCTGCACAACATCCTCTCATGTAGCTCGACTTGTTGAACAGCCTCAACCTCAACGGGTTCATAATAGACTTCCACAAACTGAGCAGTGCGACGTCTCCAACAAAACAAGCAACTCACTAAGATGCAGATTCAACAAACGCTTTTCCTTCTCCCCCAGGAACTCAACGGAATGGATACCATTGCTTCCTAAGGAGGGAGGATTGATCCAGGTGGATATCAGTGGCCACCCTCCTTTTCCAACTGGCTCAAAACAACTTTCTGACAATTTTGACAATTTACTATTTTTAGCAGGTTTTAACTTTTGGGGCCATTTTGAGGGCCTAAATGAAGGTTTTTCGAGATCAAGGTTCTCAATGATAGCCGAATGAATGATTGAGCCCCCAAAATGAATCTGCTCGGCAATACCTTTCCAACGAGCTATTATACACCTAAAACGGAGATCGTATGCAAAAGTTACGACCTCGAGAAGTTGATGTACTAACTTACCCAAACGGGGCCCACATGACTTTTGGCGCTTCATCTCCTAGGGTTAGGTTTTTGGATGTCTAAGACTTTTGGCATTCCCATTTATTGTAAAATGGCCTTCAGAGCCTCATTGTAACCATATTCTTGCATATGCGAGTAGCCGTCACATCTCTTCTCAGAGATAAGCTGCCACCATTCTAGCGAGTCTTTCACTCTGTATTTTACAGTCTCTGTACATTTATTTCATTAATAGAAATCGTGTATTACTGTATATCTGTGTTTATGGTTGCATATCTTATACATTTCTGTTATATTATTGAATATCTGTGATATCTATATGCATTTCTTTATTATATCTCCGCTCTCATTTCGTGTCGAAAATAATACAGATCAGGAGAGGAGCGAGGAGAGATAGGTAACATGATTTTAATGTTATTTAATTTTTAATTGTTTTTTTTATATACAAATTTTATATGTGCATAGAGTATTGACTTTTGTGTATCTTCTATGTACAGATGTGGGACCAGTGCACCCAACAAACTTCATGAGGACTCGACGACGTCCTCGATCGGAGGTAGGAACAACATCATCCGACAGACTAATATCCGTAGGGGGAGCTCCAACTGAAGAGGCTAAGAGAGTTTTGAGACGAATGGAGCGCAACCTGACTGTGCTCACTCGCACAGTACCCATGGCTGAGATTGAGGATCTTCCGCTTCCATGCAGCCTCATGTAGTGGGGGTGCCACAGATGTGAGTCCAACTTTTCCGGCGTTTGGCCAACATTGTTGTACATTATGGTAGGGCCAATAGGCTTGTGCTTATATAGGATATACTTTAGATGTGTCGAGGGCACCTTTTGTACATGTATTTTTTGAGGGAATAATCCCAACGATGTACACTAAACATTAGTTTTGAGGCACTCACGCCCACCCATGTACTCATGACACTTTTCGGTATATATATATATATATCTTATTTGTCTTATGGATCACATGTTTTACAAATGTATGTACATGTGTATGTGTGTGCAACATGCCAATCTAATATGTGATTAGCTAGAGTATCTATCATATGATGAAATCTCCTAGGAACATGGATATATGTAATGTAATCGAAATAACGTTCTAAGAGACGTACCCTAAGGAAACATCGATGAAAAGAAGGATCATAAATGTTGTAGACTCCATTTAACTGGGACACAACCAATTGAGCATCTATGTAGACCCGGAGGTGTGAAATTCCATGCGACAAAGCATCACAAAGAAACTCTATCATTGCACTATACTCGACGACATTGTTTGTAGTGTCACCTAGAAAGATACCTCCGGAAGATAGAAAATGGGCTAGAGGTGTGAAAATCACCCAAGATGTGGAAGAAAGCCTCCGAGTGTGTCGGATTGCACTGTCTACAAATCGAAAATACACCTCTGAATCACTTGACATCTTCCACAGTGAAAAATAAGACATAAATAACTACACGTCCACAAAACAAAAAAGAAAAAAAATGCATAAGAAACTATACATATGTACAAGAAGTCACCCAGGTGACCAATCTAAAAGTAATACTTCTTGAGGTAGAGCCAATTTCTAGGCTCTGCCAAGGAATTTCCTTCAAATTCAACCATATGGTAAGCACCCTTCTTTAAGACCTCTTTCACAATGAACAGTATGAACCACATGGGTTTAAACTTGCCTGCCCCCAAGGGATCTTTGTCTTGATCATAGACCAGGACAAGATCACCTTTAGATACAATTTGAGGATGAACGGA
>ML788913.1:209259-222526 GCA_009831015.1 Picea engelmannii | reverse complement strand
CTGCATCATATATATCAACTATGCATCATGTATCAATGACAACTCATTGATCCATATTCATCAATGCATCATATCAATGATCCATCTTTATCAATTGGTTTTCACTTGGACATCTATCATTCTCATCAAGGTCATCATATCAATGATCCATCTTTATCAATTGGTTTCCACTTGGACATCTATCATTCTCATCAAGGCATATACATTGTTCATCAATCATCAACCAATCAATTACTTGACATCAATCAATGACATCAATCAAACCAAACCATTTGCATCAATGTAGTATGATCCAACAATCTCCCAAATAATCAAACCATTGGCATCAATGACAACATGATCCAATAGGGATAGTAGTATCATCCTCCTCGAATTGGAAAATCCCATACTTTTTTATGACCTTAGGAAGGTTAGTAGTTGATTAGACATGAATCTGATGGCTACACAAACTACCAATTAATGACGAGGCTGAAGGTTTAGATGATGAGGCACCTCCAGTGCCACTAGAGCCACCCATAGATGCCATTTTGTAAATGATGGGTGAGGGAGAGAAAAATGAACTAGCCGAATCAGACAAAGTTCTCCTTAGAGTACCTTGTTGGGTTAACAAAACAATGTTTCTTCTTCTTATTTCAATGATAGGACTGATTTTAGGAGATAATCCTCTTCTTCTCCTAGAGATGTGAGGATTTAAAGACATGAAAAAAAAGATAAAAAAATTTAGGAAAAAGAGAGCTACAGTTGATTCCTAGGCTGTCGTTGTCTAGCCTCCTAGCATTCTCGAACACTTATGTCTTATTCAATCACTGCCCATGAGTGTTCAAGATTATCTTGGGTATTAGCGGTTTCTAAGATGGTATTGAATAAAGTTAAATCAATGTTGTTTTGGTCTTTAAGCCTGTGATCATTATTGGGATGCCTTGTAACAGGTATTGTCATGAGGAAAAGAAAATAGTCAAAGAATAAAAAATAAAAGCAGAAATATTCAATGATAATCATGAATACAATCAACCAAAGAGATATGGAAGATCTCCCCAGTATGGTCGCCAAATAAATGTTGAGTAAAAGTTATAAATTACCTTACTCAATCATTTTCGAATCTTTCCTGGCTAGGAAAAGATAGTTAGGAATGTCACCCAAGGTTTTATAGCCTCAAAAATGTTCTCCCAATTTGCAAGTTTATATAAGTTTATGAAATGTACACATATTATAGAAAGTAAACATGGAGATAAAAAAGAGAAAAGTAACCAAGTCATAAATACACATATATGAGACATAATAGCAATCTGATTTACTTTAATGTGAGATATTAGAAGTGTTTTTCTCTTTACAAAACCCCTCCAAGGGCATGGACCAAAGTCTGATTTAGAGATCCCCAATAAACACCATACAAAAAGACTCTGACAATCAAGTAAAAATGAAATTTATAATCTGGATCATCTTGCCACAAATTGTTGCCATTTTGACTCTGCAAGATATCTTTTATCAGCCATGAAACTTAATTCACAAACAAACAAGAATACACAGACTATCAAGGATGTATCAACGCCTCTAAAACAAGCGTCTGAAAATTTTGGTTCAGTCTTGAACCTTGTTGTCTACAATAAGACCCTACTGTCAAAAAGAGAATTAGGCTTTGAATAAAATCAAGAATGAATGAAAACTAAAACTATCTCATGAAACCAAAAGAGAAAATGTTAGTCTTGCTTTCTCCTTCTATTCTCCCCTTTGTCTCTTCTTCTCATTCAACTTTTATTCTTTCCAAATAAGTTGAAGTAGTTCGACTACTTTCTTTAGTTAAGTTAGTTTGACTTAACTAATTAGTTTAAGAGAAATAAATAATAATAATAATAATAATATAGTTAAGGGTATTTAATTAATAATAACTAGGTAGGTGGGACCCCTTGTGACTCCCATCATTTTTATTTTCAAATCATAAAATATAACACAAAAAGGATAATCATTTAAACCACATGCCACCCTTGTAACTCCCTTAAATATCCTCCAAAATGGATATTTAAATATCAGAAATAATTTATATCATATCCAAAAAATATATAAATATTCACATTATCCATATTATCCACAAAACACCAAAACAGAGCTTGTTGTCCAAACATTCTGAAAACCACTAGCATTGTCTTCATCAACTCAAATCATCAAAAACACATAATCTAAAAACCATACTTGCCACTTTGGGAGGCAATTTTTCTTTTTTTCACTGTTGTTTCCCTTTGATTTCTCAGAAGTAGCTCATGGTTGGTTATACCCTTGGGGTTGTATCTTGCTGATAACATGGGAACAATCATCCTTCAAATGCATGCAGGAAGACACATATTTTGAGGAATCATCGGAGGGAGAATAAGGGGAGACCACTGATTTTCCTTTATCTTGCATAGGTTGGGGAACATCAATTTTTAGCCTTTTACTAGCATGTGAGGATTGAACAAATGAATCATCATGGGAAATTTGGACATTAGGATTGACAGGTGGTGGGAGAGGTAATGACATATTGGGACAACCACGATGGTGAGAGACAACCGGTTTGACGATCTCTTTCCATCCATCATTTGTAGGACTTTCATCTGCAAGGACACATGTGGAGGAATGGGAATGCCAAGGATGTTCTGAGGATGGAAAAGAGTTAGTTCTGGCCAAGGGTGCACTATTCCATGACCAATCCATTTAAAGAACCCAACTTGGAACAACTGGTTCAATTCTTGGGGACCAACATCAAAATGGATGGAAAATCTAGGCCTTCTAGGACCTCGGTTCCAATTTCCCATGCCTCTATTATTCTTGCCATTGCTTCCTTGACTGAAAAAGATCATCCTGTAGCAACGTTTCATCAGTAATGAATCTCTTAATAAACCATACATGACACTCTGATACATGAATAAAAAATTTCCTCAAGAATTGACACAAGATACATGCAAATCCATCCATAACAAACCATTTATTAACTTCCAAGTGAACAAGGGATGATAACGTTCCTAGGAAATATGGAGGGAGTGTAATTAGTGAAAAGTGGTATAATGATAGGGGATTAATACATTAATATTGTTAATCAACTAATCAACAATTTACTATGTAATAAAATATCAAAATATCAGTCACCAACCCTTGTTGTGCTATCCCTTTGTCGCTTTTACACAAACTTTTCCTTTTAAATTTATTTCACAGAACATGGATGCAATAAATGAAAATGGGATTATGAGGGTAAGTAATGAGGGAAAATGATAGAATGGAAGGTAATTTACATGGATACTATTCAATTGAAAATAAATCAAAACACACAATCAAAATATATCTCTGTACAGACCCTCAAAGTTTAATAGTGTTCACTTTTTAAAACAATAATTTAAACTGTTACTTTTGTTGACAGATTACTTGTTGGCTTCCGAACAATAATCTATATGCCCAGAATTTTTTAATTACAACAACCATTGTATCCATATAAATATTATATGATAATCATAGCAAACAACATTGCAATTGCTATAAGAAACCACAATATCCTTTGAGCCAAGGCCATACATTAACTCCAATGCTAAATCCTTTGAAACCAACATGAACACCCACAATGTTTACAACCATTTATATCCATCATTTATTTCAACATTGTTCAATGCAATCAAACTGTATGTTATAACTCTTATTCATGCCTCAAATGATTCACACACAAGTGTCCCTTTTAATACAATCAACATAACGATTGAACCAAATAACATTCAATACTTCGAGCCCAAGCTTCAAATAAATAAGTATGTACAGACTTCTTCCAAAATTTCCAAACTAGGGAACCAACAAAATCATTCCTAAGTAACCAAGCACACAAAGTGCTCCCATCGACCATCGAACTAGAGTAAAACGATATCAATGTAGTATTTAGAGTTTAAGATAGCAAGTGGAATGTATAAAAAGGTGGTTCGACTAGAGTGTTTGGTATTCGAATAGCACAGATAGCTCATGCCCTATCACAATTTACCACATAACAATAATATGTAACAAAGCTAATGGTCGTAAGGGTTTCCAAAATAACAGACAACCATTTCCAATAGGAAACAAAATGAAGACAATCCCTTTAATCAACATTGTAAAATGAGCAACCAAGCACAAACCTGTGCCCAACCAAAAATCATGCATAATTATTCCATCAACTTATGGGTGTGTTAAATTCATATTGTGTAATGTATACCAGCAATGGTGAGGTTATATCAAGCAACTAACATCTCAGAGTTTTTCCAAGACAAGGCACAAAATACTTTAACTTTTCACCAGTTCTCATAAAAACTCATAGGGTCGAAATATGTGTATACACTAGTCACATAGACGAACATGACATGGGAAAAATTAATCACAGAGACATGTATTAACAATCCATAGGTAAGGTACTCGCAAATATTAGATCTTGGGCATACCATGATAATCAATTTCAATAGAGAAACCAGACCCAAAACCCAAACCATAACCAAGCAAGATCCACTGCAAATTTTATTCACAATTCCATGAAAGGATTACACACATCAAGAAGAGCATGACCATTTTATTTTTTAAGTGCCAACATTCCAGCACCACCACCATATGAAACTAAGGATGCAAACACCAATACACAGTTAAAAATTATCATAACAACTTAAGAATCACACAGACCGTGAGAAACTAGAGCCAAAAATTGATTCAAAGGGCAGAGTAACTATCATGGAAGGAAGATTAAGAAACCCCATACTTGGAAAAATCTTGCGCAAGGAAAAACAAGACTGTGTATCTCCTTCACGGCCAAACAAGGAAAAATAAAAACAACTACCAGAGCCAAAACAAAATGCAAGAATGACTAGGGTGACGGGCTCGAGGCGAGTTTGAGTGACGTGCAGTAAATGCACGTCGCTTCTCCCTTCCCAATTCATTCAATTCAAAGTACGAGCCAAGACAATTCACCATAGAACTATACCATTAGTCAACCAAATATTCATTTCCATATCACTTTTTCAAAGTGAGCCACCCCTTGGTAATGTTAAACCTATTTAAAATAACAATGTGCTAGGAACATAACCCAATGTGCAACCATTTATGAAACTTAAACAAGGTGCATAACCATAGTAGAAAGGATCAAGAGCACCCATCCTTTGTCATAACAATACAATATTAGAACATGAGTATAGTTCCTTTATCCAAAATGGTAGCATTATTAACTTCTATCAAAGACCATCCAAACCATTTAATGCCATGTTTAATACAATATTAAAACCAAAACTGGATAACAATTCTCTCATCCACAAGGCAGCCTTAACATATTATGCGAGAGCATATCAAATATATTTAGCGTCATGTTTTAACCATCCAACCAACACATATCACTATAAAATTTTAAAACATGATCTGAAACAAATGATCTTTAGAATACTGTGTTGGTACCATCACATAAGCAAACAAAATAGAAGCATTGATTATCCATCATAGTGTCATAAGTATAACAAGGGGGTCCCACCTACTAGTTTATTATTAATATAGTTAAATAATAAATCTTGGAAATCATTTGCGAGCATAGCATTCATCGTTGCATTTTTAAGCATCAACACATACATCAATTGGTTCGATGGGAACCTAGTGGTAGACAGACTATAGGTCAATATTTCTAAATAAATTTTCCCCTTTGAGTTGGTCAAGAAAGTCATCAATCCTGGGAATTGGGTACCAGTTCATGACTGTGATTTTGTTTAAGGCTCTATAATCAATGTAGAGTCTCCAAGTATCGTCCTTCTTCTACACCAGTACAATATGGCTTCCGCAAGGGGAGGAGCTAGGTCTGATGTTCCCTTTTTGAAGAACCTCTTAGATCTGATGCCTAATTTCATCATTTTCCATCAGCGAGTGACGATATACTGGTCCATTAGGTATAGCTTCACTGGGGGTCAAATCAATTGGATGCTTTACTTGGCAATGCATCAGTACCTCAGTGGTTGAGGAGAAGATGTCTCTATATTCTTCCATGATCTCATCCACTTGCTTTTGCTGCAAAGAGAGGTTTTGTGTAGAGGCCACGGATGTGGTAGTGACCTTCTTCTTACTGTGAGCACGGATCACAAAGAATATGAACTTATCGGTCTATGAAATGACCTTACTGCATTGCTTAGAAGAGATTAAATAAATAGTGGTAGGTGGTGCTACCTCTAGTATCCTGTATAATTGTCTACCCAAAGTAATAACAACACTGCAGGGTATAAACTCATACATAGCACAAAAATTCCACAAATATGGTTTTTCTAAAAGAAAATCACAAACTTCAAGGGGAGAAATATCACACAATACATCATCTTTGAAAGGATTGATGCCATAGGGTAGACGACAATGTTGGCTGACACATAGATGTCTTCCTTGGTGAAGCCAGTCGATGGTGTAGGTTTGAAGGTGTGGTGTCATTGGCATGTCTAGTCACTTGATGACCTCTACTAAAATCATTTTATTTTGACTACTTCTATCGACAATGAAATGAAGTGGATCCCCCTTTAGCCACATCTATGAGTGAAAGAGGTGTTTCCCTTCCTCTAGCTATTCTGGTTCGCTTGGCCAAACTTTGGTGGTAGAGACAGTGGCACTGGGTTGAGCATCGATAATATAATTCCCTCCTTCAGGATTTGAATCAGATTCAAAATCATCCTTTGACTTGGAAGCCTTCAACTCGACAACGAGTGACTGCTTGGAGCGACATTCTCCAGTGTTGTGCCAAGGGATTTTATGGTACTCACACCCTTTTCTTATGTCCTTCTTTGTATTCTCATTTCCTTTCTTGTGTTGTGGTTTGGATTGGTTGTCTCGAGAGTGACCATCTTGGCTCGGTCCCTTGTTGTGTGGGTTGGGGCCGCCTTTTCCCTTCTTCGGCTATGAGTAGTTTGCAGATCCAAACTCTCGCCTCTTCTGCTTAAATTTGTTCTCGATCTTGACAACGTATCTATAAGTCATGCCCAATGAGGTGATGTCCAGAAAATCCATTTTTGTTTGAATGTATCTTTACAAAAAACCACGGTATTTGAGCACCAGATGATGCTCAGAGTCTTTGATACCCAATTCGCTGCGCTAGGTATGGAAAATATTGGTGAAATTTGGTATTGTCTGGTCCCTTTCTTGATGTAGGGTGGTCCATCTAGTGTACTAGTCCTCGTAGCTTCCAACATGGTAGTATTGTTTTTTAATGGAATCCTCGAAGGAATCCCATGTAGGGGCCACCAAAAATATTGCAGATTCCTCTATGGCCCTTTTCGCAAAGTAAGTATCCCACCAATCCTTAACATGGGGGATGTCCTTGAGGAGTGAAAAAGTAATCATTTCCCTATTGGAAAAATTGTAGACCAAAAAATACCCTTCAAGCAGATTCAACCATTTATCTACAAAATCCACATCTATCAGTCCTTCAAATAATGGAATATCAAAATTTACTTGTACCTTGAAGGGGGTCACATGGACGCTTGATGAATGTGCTTCTCTTGTGGGCAGTCATTGAAGGATCTGTGCAAAGTTGTCCATTGTTTCATTCCTTTGTCACGCGAGGGCTTCCTTGAGAAACATTTTAATAGGATATCCTGCTCCATTATATTTATTTTTATCCCCCATGGTTGTTTTCGAGCTCAACACGATCGATATTGCAACATCTTGATTGGTTCAAGTCCCAACTTCTTGTACCCAGATCTTGTTGGGGACATGAACGAAGAAAAATAAATGAAGATAAGACCACTATGATACCACTGATCTAGATTTAGGAGCGGAATGAACTGATTAATAGACTGAATACATTAAAAACAGAGATATGAATAATAACATAGATATTCAATGAACAATATATTATATTAAATAAATGAAATAGGATGAAATTGTAAAACTACAGAACTGAAACACTTGCTCGAATGGCGGTAGCTATCTTTGAGAAGAGATGTGGTTGTTACGTGCATCTGTCTGAGAAGAATGATTACAATGAGGCTCTAGAGGMATTTTTTATATTACTCATGAATTCCAAAACCCTATACATCCAAAAACCTAACCCTAGGAGGTGAAATGCCAAAATTCATGTGGGCCCCTATGGGTAAGTTGGTACCTCAACTTCTTGGGGTCGTAACTTTTTCATACGATTTTYGTTTTAGGTGYGTGATAGACCGTTGGAAAGTTCTTTCAGAGAAATACACATTACACCATCAAATTCTGACTTCATCTAGAGTTTGACTATGGTGAGCCAAAAACACATTGTTTAGGACTCCAAAACGGCCCTGGAAGTACAACAAGATGTGTTGACATGAAAAAATACAAAATAAGCTAGTTGAATTAGGTGAGAGGCCACCAGTATTCAACTGGAATATGTGTAGGGATTCATACAACCCTAGAAGTGTATAACCCACAATTACAAAGAAGTATAGAAGAACATGTTGAACAAAAAATGGATACGAGGAGCCAGTTGGAATAGGTGGGTGGCCACCAATATCCACCTGGATCACATAGATGGATGGATGGAGGAAAATAATGATGCACCTCCTAAGTTATATATGTTGTCAAAATATGGGAGAAAGACTGATTTGTATGAATTGGATCATTTCCAACAGATAGGTCAAAGAGCTAATAGAGAAGTAACCAAATATATGGTAGTATGTTCAAGGATCCATAGAGTTGCTAAAAAATTGATCAGAAATGGCCCCCTCCAAAGGTTATATGAGCTTGGAAGGAACCTAGTAGCGGAAGAAATGGTAAATGTAGTTCAGGACAATGCAAATCAAAGGAAACAAATAGTTGAAGTAGCTACCTTCGTCTCCACCAACCTTATTGATCAACATCTGCTACAAACAGTAAAGCTTCATATGACGGTGCAATATTTCGTGAGAAATTTAGAGGAGGACATGAGAACCCTCAATGACAGTATTTCTATGAACAATGAAAAAATAGAGAAACTGAAATAGGAGGATCGAATCACTCTATGACCAGTTGGAATTTTGGACAACCTACCTCAAAAGAAAAAGTTCATAGGAAAAGGACATAACACCTACCCTTTATTTCATCATTTTCCTAACTACTCTAAATTTCGTCCCTCTCTACACACTTGTCATTAGGGAAGGGAAGATGAATCGTTTTTTAACTACCTCTTCAAGAAGTAGATGAAAGGACACATGGGAGTTATTAATTTGTGTACAAAATGGATAGAAACTCATTTGAAAAGGACTTTTTGGATTTTAAAGCATTTTATAGACCCAAGAACTTTTTTGAGAACATATACTTTGTTAACTAATATTGAGAAGCCCTCGGGGGCAACATATTATAGAAGAAATCCTTGTGTATGAAAAAATATGAGATGAGAATTATTTATTGTGAAGATGGACAATGTTCCCATGGACTATAAGAATGCTATCTTGTTATAGATTAATTCTCATACACTCTATGTGATTCTTCAGTTTAAAGTATTTTTTTAAATATCATAATGCCTTGATATTTGTAGGTTGTTAATGTATGTATTATTGCAATCTAGACTATTGTTGTTATATGTATTTGTATACAATTGTTTCTGATATTTCTCTTTTATATCAATTATCTATTTAGAAGTAGTACATGATTTGGTTTCAACTTACAACTGATTGGTTACTTTAGTAATCTCCTAGCTAGGATAGGTTAGAGTAGATTAGTGTTAATATAGTTTTCATTTCATACATAGTCTTCATCTACATATTTACATTGAATATCCACTTATCATCCACCCTCATCTGTAAATTGGTCCGCAACCGGCCCAAAACCCCCTAAAAAATAGTAACAATGGCAGCGGGGCCAAATTTTGGATGGGTCTCCTAAACCAAACAATGCATAGTCTAGTTGGGACTATGTACCGGGGAGAACCCCATGCAATTGTCAGGAAAATTTGAACCCGTCAATACTAGCCTAACACACAATTATCCAACTATCTCTCATAATCTAAGTTCACATAGTTCAAATGCTTTCTCAAAAAGTTCAAATTCTTGGTTCAACGAGAAAAATAGTGGAATTTTTTGAATAATTATAGAATAATTGAACCAATATAGTTCCATCATTGCCAAATCCCAATCGAACCTGATTGGATTCTACAAATATTGTTAATTTAATGGTGATTGAACAGTCCTACGACCATATCAATGAATATCAACGACTAATGGGATTGTTTTTAATCAATGGTCAGTTTTCACTTTAGTGTTTGGGTGAAATTTAGGGGAGGAGTGATGTAATTTTGATTGGATGAGTGATCATACAAATCCTTGAAGTTCATGAAAAATGGGGTCAATGGTCAAGTTTTAAACTATGGAGAATGAAAGTTCTGAAACCATAGAGATGGGTGTTATCATAAATCAATTTTCACTTTTAATATTTTCCACTTAAAACTTTTCATATAACCAAAGTGGATCATCACTGCTGATAAGCGCTCTTCGATGGGAATTTTGACTTTCTTCATAACTAGATTTTTCAACTTTCATTGATGCAAAGTTCACACGATCAACCAATTGATCAATGAAGAAAGTAACTTTTGAGTAGGGCTTCCCATCGACACCTTTTTCCACTTTGATATCAACACAAATTTTGACTTTCACATCGACACCAAAAATGATATTTCACTGCCAATGAAATTCTTTATAAATTGTCAATAGACTTCAAATAAATAGATGAACAAGGAAAAAATAATAAGGAAAATTTGGGATTTTCTTAGGACAAGGGGATGAATTGAAAAAGACTCATTGACATGAAAAATCCATTAAAAATAATAAACTTGATTTATTTTCAAGATAAACAAAAACATAAAGAAAAGTGGTGCCCAAAAATTGCAAAAAACAAATTAGGGTGTGTTGTGGATTCAACAGAGCTAAAGGTAAACATAAAACTATATGCAATAGAAGTTGATGCCATCAAATTGAATCAGTGATTATAGTAAAAGGAGGTGTACTTTAGTTTACATGAATTCACTAGAAAATAGAGGTTCCATTTTCTTGGTTGAATCTTTAAGGTCGTGATTTGTTGTAGTGGGAGAGTGATGTTGTAGGAAGAGCACTTGAAATGAACCATCGGTGATTGATTGGGAATTATTTATGGGCATTATTAAACCTCAGTTCTACCCAATTGGCTATGAGGACAATCAAAAAATTATGTGGCATTATTTCATGTAGAGGTAAGCGCAATCGGTGCAAGAGTTTACCACGAAATTTAGGAAAATAAATACTTAGTTAGGTATCTCCCACAAAATCCCAAAGATGTTGATGAAGTACTTGGGTGTATTGATTCCTCTACTTTGGAGACAATTTATTCTTCAATCCTAATATGATGGATGAATCAAGTGTGCAAGAATAGTACCTTGAAGGAGACAAGTAGAAGTAGTAGTGTGACACACATGAGCAAAGAGAAATGCAAGAGAATCATATGAAAGGAAAGAACAAGAAGAAGTGGGATGCAAAGAATATTGCAGTAGTGATGCAAGAAACAAAATCTCCCACCAAGCATTGCTAGTCTTGCAAGAGAAAGGGACACACTAAGAAAAACTATTGGAAATTACACCCTAAGGAGCACCCCAAGCATTTCCAAAAGAAGAAGAAAAATAAATCTTTGATGGTAGTAAATGTTGAAGATTGGGTGGACAGTTTCTCATATATGGATGGAAAATTAATGACACTATAATTCAAAAGGAGATAATTCTGGTATGTTGTAGTCACAAGGAAGAGAAGGATATTATGGAATTTTTTCATGTCAAGATCCATGTGAGACAAACCAAATTTTATTGTTTGTTTAATCCTAGTTCACAATCGAATTCAATATCTACACAATTTGTTGAGAAGCTTGGCCTAGAGACTCATGATCATCTACAACCATGATCCTTATGCTATGTGAGACAATATGTGGAACTGAGAGTGGTGAAATTATGCAAGTTCATGTTTTCCATTAACTAGAACTTTGGGGATGAAGTGGTAAAAAATGTAGTTCCATTGGACATGTGTGGAGTTATATTAGAAATCCCATATTTATATTTGAGAGATGTCATATTTAGGAGGGGATAAAATTAGTATCATATTGTCAAATATGGGAAGTATTTCACCATAAATTCACACAAGGACAATGCCAAAATCTCTTTAATCAACACTCATTGGGAAAGAAGAATCATTGAAAATACTAAGAAGTTTGTCTTGTTTTTTTTTAGAGAAGGAAAGAAGCAACAAAAGGGTAGTGAAGTGGATATGAATGCATACTTAGAAGGATGTAATATAAAATAGTGATGGAAAATACAAAAATGATCGAAGCCTACAAGAAGGTGTTATAAGAACCTCAAGGTATGCCACCCAAGAGAGACATTAAGCATGAGATTCAGATGTTTTCAAAGTCTCTATTTCCAAACATTGGGTTGTGTAGGTAGTCCATCATAGAAGAAAATGAAGTGAAGAAGTAGTTGCAACAATTGTTTGAGTAGGGATTCATTAGGCCCAACACATCATTGTGTGGTTTACCCATTATAATGGTTTAGAATGACATAAGTAGAGAATGTGCATTAGCTACCATACCTTGAGAAAAGGCCCCATCAAGAACATATACTTTCCACTAAGAATTGTTGACTTGTTGGATTAGTGGAAACTAGCCAAGTTATTCACCAAGTTGAACCTCAAATTATGTTATCATCAAGTAAGGATCAAAGAAAAGGATGTGTGGGAGACATCATTCAAGGTGATGCAAGGTTTGTATGAATGGAAAATGGTTCCTTTTGGTTCATAAAATACACCTACAAATTTCATGTGGTTGATGAATGATGTGCTACATCCATTCATTGACTCATTTTAATAGTATATCTAGATGACATACTAATCTTCATCAATATTTATCAAGAGCACATCCCACATGTGATGCAATTAGTAGAGAGACTAAGAAATAATCAATTGATAGAAAATATGAATAAATGTGACTTCAAATAGAGCCTTTGATTTATCTCAAACAAATGATCGATGGAAGAGAGTTGAGGGTGGATCTAGATAATATTGTAACCATCGACCAATGGCCTATTCCTACTATCTTTATAGAGGTAAGTATTTTCATGGGAGAAGAACTATATTTGAGGAATTTTATAGAAAATATTTCAACAATAGCAACACCATTGCATTCCATGACCTCCAAAGGAAAGAGTTTTCATTAGGGAAATCCATAACAATGCACATTTAAATAATTGAAGAGGGAGATCAATAACTATGTTCCTAGTGATGCCTAATTTACATCATCCCTTTAAACTGAAAACATATGTAAATGG
>ML788913.1:152197-191397 GCA_009831015.1 Picea engelmannii | reverse complement strand
TTCCCTCTACATAAGTGCCCCAACGTCTATATAACATTATACCATAAGTGGAAGGGACATATGTGATCATTACATACATCATTACAAATTTTCTAGGAATCCACACCATTCCTACAACCAAATATTTAATCATTCCCAAGCACTAGTGTAACATCCCTAGTTTTAATCCCCGCGGATTATAATGTAATTGTATAAATGAGATTGAGGTTGGTGAGCCAATGTGTTGGGGTGAAGATCCTGTATTGGTTTAATATGGCCAAAGGCCAAATGGTATATTCTGTGCATTTAAATAATTAATAAAAATGGTAACCACTAGCTACGATACGAGAAGAAAAAAAACAATGGGGGAATATGATTCCATAAGAGAGAGGGATCCAAGGGGGAATTATTCATGGGTATTAATCCAACCCACATTCTTGAAATTATTATCATTGTGTATAAACCTTATATTTTTTGTTGAGTGTTCCCAAAGCCAATTATTAAACTCATGTAAGAGGGTGGATGTGAGAAGTCACATCACATAGTTATTGGGGAGAATGGGATGAAGTACAATCATCTTTGGGAAGAGTGAGAGTCAAGAAAGCAAGGGATAAGAGGGGGAATTCATATGCAGAATGAAGACAACTTTTACATGCAGTTTTTGGACCAAAAAGAGAGGAGTTGAGTTCTAGGAAGAGCTCCAACCATGGTATGCTTGAAGGAAGCCATTGTTTGGTTGTGTTTTATGATGAGAAAGAGGCTTGTGCACTTGTAAAAAGGGTTATAAGATTACAATTTGATTTCATGTTGAGGAAATCGCTCAAGATCCTTTTGAAGGATATTGTGAGCACTCCTTGGGCAACTGAGAGTTCCTAGAAGTTCCCAGTTGAGAGTCCTTGTCCAACCAAGTGCACTAGAAGCCCTAATAAATGAATGGTATAGCTAGAGGGACTATGAGCAGTCAAGGAGGTGAATTCCTTCAATTGTGTAGGTGGTGGGGAAGAGAGTTGGAGGATTGGAACTACTTTGGGAGTAGAACTTGGGTTTTGGGGTTGTTTTGTGTGGAGAGCGGATAGTCAAGAGGGTCAGATCTCCTTTTGGACTCATAGCCTTAGCTCAAGGTGGTCCGTTGTTGAGAGAAAATGAATAGAAATGCCTATGGCTGGGAGTTTCATCCTTCATATGCATCCAATTGGTTAACTATTAACATATACATGTTATGTTGTGTTATTAAGTTTATTTCACTGTGAAAATGGTTTATGTGAATGTTGTGTGTTTGTTGTTTACTTGAATAGTTGCATTCATGTTTTAATATATGTTTTTGTACGCATTTATAACTATGGTATCAATGAAATGGTTAAATATGTGTATGATCTATAGTTGGTACGCTACAGGAAATTAATTAGCAGGAAATATTAATTTTTAATGTGTATTTCCGCACATAATGTTCCTTATTTGGATACATTATAGAATGGCATCAGAGCTTCTAGTTCAAACATCGGTCTTGTATGGGACAAGAACCCGTGCAAATTTTGGAAAATTAGTTGTTACAAATTTGTTTTGTGATGAATTTGAGGGAAAACAAAGATAAATTAGACTGGATTCCCAAAATTCGTGAGAAAAAATTTGAGTTTAAATCCCTCAAAACTATCTAAGAAGTTTATTGGAGTCAAATTGCAGAGTTGTAGAGATAAAATTCTACTTGGAAGGTCGAAAATTGTGTTTTAATGGTTGTTGTAGAAGTGGGTAGAGTTTAGTGAATTGACGACAGAGAGCGTGTTTGATTTCCAGATCAACAACCCAAATTCATTTTAATAAATTAAAAAATTTTAAGGTTTTTGGAGTTAGCAAGGTCGAATAGAACAATGGTTGAGATTAATTTTCAACATATGGGAGAAAGAGAAAGTTGACTTTCTGGATTCATTTTCAGCCATTGGGAAGTTGGAGCCGATTGACAACCAATATTTTCTTTCGGATCTTGGAAAATAGAGAAAATCAATGGTCGAGATTCATCGGTGGAGTTTGGAAAAGTATTGGTGAATCAACAATTAAGACCATTTTGAATGAGATATCGACAGTCTAGATTCATCTGGTATTTGGTTGAAAAAAATTTGAGTGTTGGAGTTGGCTAAGAGAATTCATTGATGGTTGATGGTCAGATTGGCCAAAATGGTGAAGTGTTTCAATCGATAAAGAGTAAGTGTTTATCTTCGACATTCGATGGTCAGGGGTCAGCATAATTGATGAAAGGTTTTCAATAACCAACATAGCTTGTTGATGGTTGATGGTTGGATCAAAATGTTTGGTGAAGTGTTTTTTTATCCAATGGAAATCGTTGATGAACGATGGTCGAGTCGGCCAACTCAACAAGGTGTTTGGGTCATCCAAATTGTCAATGGTCAATGAAGAAAATAGGAGGATGATGTGTCATGACATGTAAAAATACATGTGTCATTCCATGTGAGCCAATTTGAAAACTCAGGATGACATGTTAGCATCCACGTGTCATGTCACATCAACATAGTTTCCACATCATCCAAGCAATACTCGATGGTCAATGGTCGGGTCGATCAAATTGGATAAGTGTTTCGCATGCAAAAAGGAATGGTCGATGATCGATGGTCAGGTCGGCCAAATTGGTAAGGAGTTTCATCTGCCAATGAAAATCATCGATGGTTGATGGTCAACAGTCGGTTCATGGGTATTAAACCAACCCGCATTCTTGAAATTATTATCATTGTGTATAAACCTTATAATTTTTGTTGAGTGTTCCCAAAGCCAATCATTAAACTCATGTAAGAGGGTGGGTGTGAGAAGTCACATCACATAGTTATTGGGGAGCATGGGATGAAGTACAATCATCTTTGGGAAGAGTGAGAGTCAAGAAAGCAAGGGATAAGAGGGGGAATTCGTATGTAGAATGAAGACAACTTTTACATGCAGTTTTTGGACAAAAAAGAGAGGAGTTTGTTAGAAAAACAGGACTGTGGAGCAATAAAATAAAACAAATGCAAAAACACAACATAGAAGATACACAATACAAGAGAGACACAAATTTATGTGGTTCACCCAAAGTGGTCTACATCCATTAGAGAAATCGCCAGGTCCTTCCTTTATTATTATCCAGCAAATGAAGGGATACAACCTACAACAAAACCCGCTGTAACTTCCTCTTCTTTCTCTCACAGTCTCCTCTCTCATAATACAATACTCGTCATCATACATAGCCACAATACATTTCCCTCATAAAAGAGAGTTGCCTTCTAGGGAAAAAAACCCTAACATAATCTCTATCGTTAGATCTGCGACCTTATAATGAATGGTCCAGATTTACAATGAAATTACAATATACATTTACAAGGAATTTTTTTCCTTTGGGGGCTTCGCCCCCAAACCCCCGCTAGGGGCCTGCTTTCCCCCAGACCTCCAGTCGGGGGGATAGCCCCCTTGGACCCCGCAGAGGGGGTACCCCCCCTCTGCACTCCCCCGTGTGGAAGAATGTACATACTTCTGGGGTGTAAATACTTCATGGGGTATAAACACGACTGAAAGTAAAAGACCTCGGAATCAGGAATATAATCAAACTCCACAACCAATAGAGTTGAGTGCTAGGAATAGCACCAACCATGGTATGCTTGAGGAAGCCATTGTTTGGTTGTTTTTTATGATGAGAAAGAGGCTTGTGTTCTTGTAAAAGGATTGTAATATTACAGTGTGATTTCCTATTGAGGAAATGGCTCAAGATCCTTGTGAAGGCTGTTGTGAGCACTCCTTGGGAAGTTGGGAGTTCCTAAAAGTTACCAGTTGATATTCCTTGGCCAACTGAGTGCAATGGAAGCCATGATAAATTAATGGTACAACCAAAGGGATTATGATCAATGAAGGGGGTACATTCCTTTGGTTGTGTAGGTAGTGGGGAAGAGAGATAGAGGATTGGAACCACTTTGGGAGTAGAACTTGGGTTTTGGGGT
The DNA here is from genome assembly GCA_009831015.1 of Picea engelmannii. Taxonomy (NCBI): domain Eukaryota; kingdom Viridiplantae; phylum Streptophyta; class Pinopsida; order Pinales; family Pinaceae; genus Picea; species Picea engelmannii. Next base: position 187,447 of record ML788913.1, on the reverse strand, counting down.
TGTTTTGTGTGGAGAGTGGATAGTCAAGAGGATCGGATCTCCTTCTAGACTCATAGCCTCAGCTCAGGTTGGACTACTTTTGAGAGAAAATGAATATCATTTCCTATGGCTGGGAGTTTCATCCTTTATATGTAGCCAGTTGGTTAACTATTAACATATAAGTGTTATGTTGTGTTATTAAGTTCATTTCACTTTGCAAATGGTTTATGTGAATATTGTGTGTTTGTTGTTTTCTTGAATATTTGCATTCATGTTTTAATATATGTTGTTGGATTCATTTAGAACTATGGTTTCAGTCAAATGGTTAAATATGTGTGTGATCTATAGTTGGTAAGCTACAAGAAATTAATTAGCATAAAATATTAATTTTTAATGTGTATTTCTGCACATAATGTTACGTAGATGGGTATGTTGCAGAATGGTATCAAAGCTTATAGTTCAAACATTGGGCTTGTATGGGCCAAGAACCTGTCCAAATCTGGGAAAAAAAATTGTTACAAATTTTTTCTGTCATGAATTTGAGGGAAAATGGAGATAAATTAGAGTGGAATCCCAAAATTCGTGAGAAAAAATTTGAGTTTAAATGCCCCAAAATTATCTAAGAAGTTTAATGGAGTCAATTTTCAGAGTTGTAGAGTTAAAATTTTACCTGGAAGGTCAAAAATCGTGTTTTAATGGTCGTTGTAGAAGTGGACAGAGTTCAGTGAATTAACGACTGAGATTGTGTTTGATCTCAAGATCAATGGCTTAGATTCATTTTAATAAATTTAATTTTTTTAAGGTTTTTGGAGTTAGCAAAGTCGAGCAGATCAATGGCTGAGATTCATTTTCAACATATGAGAGAATGAGACAGATTGATGATCTGGATTTGTTTTCGTCCATTGGGAAGTTGGAGCTGATTGACAGTCAATATTTTATTTTGGAGCTTCGAAAATAGAGCAAATCAATGGTCGAGATTCGTCAGCGGAGTTGGGAAAAGTATTGGTGAATCAATAGTTAAGATAATTTTGAATGAGATATCGACAATCTAGATTCATCTGGGATTTGGTTGAAAATTTTCTAAGTGTTGGAGTTGGCTAAGAGAATTCATTGACAATCGATGGTCAAGTTGGACAAATTGGCGAAGTGTTTCAATCGAGAAAGAGTAAGTGTTGATCATCCACGGTCGATGGTCAGGGGTCAGAAGAATTGATGAAGTGTTTTCAATAACCAATGGATCTTGTCGATAGTTTATGGTTAGATCAACAAGTTTCATGAAGCATTTTGTTCTCCAATGGAAATCGTTGATGACCGATGGTCGGGTCGGCCAACTCGACAAGGTGTTTAGGTCATCTAAGAGAAAAATTCAATGGTCAATGAATAAAATAGGAGGATGATCTGTGATGCCATGTCAAAATCCTTGTGTCATTCCATGCCAAAAAAGTTGACACCTTAGGATGACATGTCAACATCCATGTGTCATGTCACATCAACATAGTTGCCACATCATCCAAGCAATAGTCGATGGTCGATGGTCGGGTCGGTTGAATTGGATAAGTTTTTCGTATGCCAACATGAATGGTCAATGATCGATGTTTAGGTCAGCTAAATCGGTAAGTATTTTCATCTTCCAATGAAAATCACTGATGGTTGATGGTCGACAGTCGGGTCAGTCGATTTAGCGATGTATTGCAAATCGGTTTCCAAAGGAAAAGGTCAATGACCAATGGTTGGGTCGACAGTTTTGGAAAAGTGTTGTGTCTGTGCAAGGGAATTAGTTGATCATTGATAGAGCTCATATGAACGGATAATATTTCTCCCGATTTGAGATCAACGACTCATATTTAAAGGTTTTTATAATAGTAAAATGGTCAATTTTCTATTTTTTGGGGGGGTTTTGAAGGTCATGAACTTACAAGGTGATTTTAGTCCCTAAATGATGTTTTCAGACAATAAAATTCCACGAGAATGGAGTGTACCAAAGGTACACTCTATCACTTTAGTTTAAACAAAATATTTCGAGGAGAGATTACCAATGAGCTATTCAATTTTCAAAATAAATGTCATATCATAAAGTTACAGTTGAAATAGTCAAGGTAAAATTTCAACACCAATTTACATCCAAAGGGAATAACGCCTTGCTCAAAAGTTTGTTTGGGGCATAGGAGTAGTATATGGAAAATTATAAACCATAGAAGAAAACCATGGAGACAAATTTTGAATTTAGGTATGTAAAAATGTGTAGGAATATAAAGAAGACACCTATAGCATACATGAATGAAAATGTAAAATGGTCAAAACTTTTGTGGGCCATAACTAACAGTCTGTAGCCTGGTTAAGGGTGAAATTGTGATTGATCATTCCGAAGGTATTCATGGACATACCTAATTGATATTATATCAAAATATCAAAGGAATTGGTGTAGGGATGCATGAACAAGGATAAAATTTCTAAGTTGGGTGAAATTCCCAAGCAACAAAGTTATCATTTCCAGATTGCTGCACATTTTGACTAGAGCATCAATTTGACAATCTAAAGGTTGTAGTTAATTCAATGTGAATTCACTTAATTGAAAGATTCAGGAACATCATTGAAGTTCATTCCGTACCTTGAGTAAACAACATACCTAAAAGAAATGCTAATATAAAAAGGGATAGATGTTTTCTTTATAGAAAACACATTTAGTCTAGGTTATAAGGGTTTGGTGTAGGAACAAAGTTACTAACTTAACGAGAACTCTTCAGAGTTCTTGTTTTTTAGAGGTCGTATTTAGTAGTTGTTTTTCCTCTCGTATAAAAAAGACGTGCTATCAGTAGCACCCATTTTTCAGGGTGCAGTTAAAATATGACTTGTTTGAAATCATGGTCTTTACAACAGGACAACAACCTTAAAATTGACCCTTGAATAAAAAAGTGATGCTACAAGTAGATTTTTTTTTTTCGAGTTAAAATTATGACCTAATTGAAATTGTGGCCTTGAAAACTGATACCTTCACATAAATTGGATCCTAAATCATTACTTGAAAATTTATTTAGTATTTTTTTTTTAATTTACATTAAAAAATAAATAAAGAGAAAAGAGAAAATCTCCACAAACAAGTTAAATAAAAAAATGGAAAAAAAACCACATATAAAATATATATATATATATGTGTGTGTGTGTGTGTGTGTGTGTGTAGAAAAAGGAACGTGAGGTTACAAGGTAGCCTCAATATAGGATTGTGTAGTATGCCTTGCTTGTCAACTCCTAGCTGGCAAGCTAGTAAGGAAGAATCGCCCCACACAGGTCACCAGGTTCATGGTGGACCTCGTAGGAAAGTGTGTGGAGGGAATGTAGATGAACTGGGCGAACTATCTCGTCAACAAATTAGAGAAGGATTGTCGCGAAGCCCAAGACTTGGGATATGAATTTCATTATAGCAGGTTGATCATTTTGATCAAATTTGTCGCTTGGAAAATGCCTGAAGGAGACACTTTCCCAAAGATCGAACCTTCTGAGCCATTGGTCGCTCATTTTTCCACACTGTGGTATACCAACGACATCATGAAGCAGTGGCAGTCTAACTCTATGTTTCACAGATACTATCAGCAGTTAAAGGTTTCCATCAAATCATTCCCGCATATGACACCGCCTACCCTGAATTAGTTGATCCAGATGGATATCGGTGGCCACCCACCTTTTCCAACTAGCTCAAAACAACTTTTTGACATTTTTGGCAAATTACTATTTTTAGCAGTTTTTACTTCCGGGGCCATTTTGAGGGCCTAAATGAAGGTTTTTCGGTATTGAGATCCTCAATGATAGCCAAAGGCATGATTGAGCCCCCAAAATGAATCTCCTCGATGATACCTTTCCAACTGGCTATCACACGCCTAAAACGAAGATCGTATGCAAAAGTTATGACCCCGGGAAGTTGATGTACTAGCTTACCCAAACGGGGCCCACATGACTTTTGGCGCTTCATCTCCTAGGGTTAGGTTTTTGGATGTCTAGGGTTTTTGGAATTCTTGCTTATTGTAAAAAGTCCTTTAGAGCCTCATTGTAACCTTCTTCTTGCGAATGCACGTTGTCGTCACATCTCTTCTCAGAGATAAGCCACCACCATTCTAGCAAGCTTGTTTCCGCTACATTTTACAGTTTCAGCTTATTTCGTTATTGAATAGAAAACAAGTTTTACTGTATCTCTGTTATTTTGTGTTAAGAACCTGTTAATAATCTGTATTCATTTCATTCTTCTCATAAAATCTGGATCAGTGGTATCAGAGCAGTCTGCTCCTTGTCGTCTTAATGCATGTCCCTGACGAGGTCAGAGTACAAAGAGTTGGGTCTCGAGCTTGTTTCTCTTGAGGACAGAAGCTCTCACACGCCCAAGTGACCTTCCATGGCAGGAGAAAATAAAGATGATTGGATAGGATATCCTTTCAAACTGTTGATTGAGGAAGCCCTCACGCAACAGAGGAACGAGATGATGGATAGTTTCACGCAAATCCTTCGGTGACTACCAACAGGTGATGCATCTTCTTCGAACGGAGGCACCGCCCCCTTCAAGGTACAAATAAACTTTGATATTCCTATAGTTGAAGGTCATATAGACACAGATGTTGTAGAGAAGTGGTTGAATCTACTAGAAGGGTATTTTTCTGTTCATAAATTTTCAGATAGAGAAAAGATTACTTTTGTGCTCCTCAAAGCCATTCCCCATGTCAAAGATTGGTGTGAAACTTTCTATGAGCAAAAGGAAACAGAGGAAACCTCATTATTTTCAGTCACATCCACCTGGGAATCCTTCAGGGATTCTATTAAGGAATAATACTACCCTATCGGAAGTTATGACGACTTGTATACCAAATGGACCACACTGCGGAAAGAAAGAGACCAAGCAGTGCCATATTTCACAAATATCTTCCATACCTTGCGCACAAAGTTGGGTATCAAAGATTCGGAGTGAAATCTGGTGCTCACATATCGCAGTGCTCTGCATAGATAAATCTATACCAAAATGGAATTTCTATACATCTCATCCTTGGGCACCGCCTACCGATATGCCATCAAAATCGAGCAGAAGCTCAAACAAAAGACGTGACAATTTGGGCCTGGGAACCCCTCACAACAAAAGCCAGGAAAGGGGGGCCCCAACCCACCGAACAAAGGATAGAGAAAAGATGGGCAATATCAAGACAACCAATACAATCCACAAGCAAAGAAGGACACTGGAAAGACAAAGAAAGATACCAGGAAGTGGTGCGACTTCCATAAGAGCCCTTGGCATAACACTGTTGACTGCTGCTCAAAGCAGTCGCTGGCGGCCAAAGTGAAAGCCTCTGAATCAGATGCAGATTCTGACTCTGAGACAAAACCATAAAGGGGAATATGGATCATTGACGTAGAACCCAGTGCCACCATTGCTACCACCAAGCTCCAGCCTGGTGAACCAGACAGGCCAAAAGAAGGAGAGTGCCTCTTCCATTCATAGATGTGGGTAAAAGTACCCCGTTGCACTTCATCATTGATAGCGGTATCCAGAAGAACCTCATCTCGTCATAGGTCATCAAGCGGTTGGCCTTGTCAACAATGTCGCACCCACAACCCTACACCATTGGATGGCTCCACCAAGGAAGTGATCTCCGTGTCAGCCAATAGTGTTGAATGTCATACAGCATCAAGCCCTTCAAAGATGAGGTATTGTGTGATGTTGATCCTCTCAAAGTTTGTGATGTTCTTTTGGGCTAACCTTATTTATGGAAACGTCATGCTGTATATGAGTCTATGCCTCGTAGTGTTATTATTACTTTGAATAGGATATTGTACAGGATACCCGAGGCAGTCCCACCTAGTGTTATTTCCTTGATCTCTGCTAAGCAATGCAGGAAGGTCATCTCGTAGACGGGGAAGTTTGTCTTCTTCGTGATTCACTCTCAGAACAAGAGAAAGATCACAACCAAATCCAAGGTCTCTGCAGTCGATCTCTCCACACAGTAGAAGCAAGTAGATAAGGTCATGGAAGAATACTCAGATATCTTCTCCTCACCTACATGGGTACCTCTGCACTGCCAGGTCAAGCACCCCATCGATCTGACCCCCGACGCACCGCTGCCCAATGGACCAGTCTATCGTCGCTCTTTGTTAGAGAATGAGGAGATCAAGTGATAGATCCATGAACTACTCCACAAGGGGCACATCCGCCCCAGCTCATCACCTTGTGGGAGCCCAATCGTGTTGGTACAGAAGAAAGATGGAACTTGGCGACTCTGTATTGATTATCGGGCTCTGAATAAAATCACTATCAGAAACCGATACCCGATTCCTTGAATCGATGACCTCCTTGATCAACTCACGGGGGCCAAATACTTCAGTAAGATTGATCTGAAGTTTGGCTACCACTAGGTCTCGATAGAACAGACAGATGTATGGAAGACCGCCTTCAAGTCAAAGGAAGGACTTTTTGAATGGTTGGTCATGCCCTTTGGTTTGACAAATTCTCCAGCCACTTTCATGAGGATGATGGACGATATCCTACGACCATTCACCAATACTTTTGTAGTGGTGTATATGGATGACATTCTAATTTACAACAAGACTTGGTCCGAACACTTGTAGCATATTCAGCAGGTTCTGCACACCCTACGGTAGCACAAGCTATATTCCAACTTGGAAAAATTCTCCTTCGGCATGGACAAGGTCCATTACCTGGGCTACATCATTGATCAGCATGGCACACATGTGGATCCAGCCAAGATCCAAGTCATCCGTGACTGGCCAGCCCCAACAAAACTCACTGAGCTTCGGAGCTTCTTGGGACTTGCTAATTTTTACCACAGGTTCATGTTGGGTTTCTCCCATATTGCATGGGCCCTTAGCCAAATAAACATTGGTGGTGGTAAGGAAAAATTTGTGTGGGTTCGGTCCCAACAACAAGCGTTCTATGATTTGAAGCAGCGCTTGTGCTCAGCCCCGATACTTTCACTACCGGACCTGCAACATCCCTTTGATATCGAGATAGATGCTTCAGACTATGCTGTGGGCATCGTTCTCACTCAGCACGGCCACCCCGTGGCCTATCATAGTGAGACACTGTCCGATACTGTCCGTAAGTACCCTACTTACGACAAAGAAATGTACTCCATTGTGCAAGCATGCCGCCAGTGGAGACATTACATTCTTGGGAAGGAGACAATCATCCACACTGATCATAAGCCACTATAGTTCATGCAGACACAAGGAAAACTGTAGAATGACCGCCATCAAAAGTGGTCCACATACTTGCAGCAATTCCACCTCAACATCAAGTATAAAATAGGAAGCACCAATCGCGTTGTTGATTGCCTCAGCAGACTGCCATTCGCATCACTCACCACGGTGCTAGAATCTTGCGGCCATGAGACTTCTGGATGGCCCCAACTCTATGAGACAGACCCTGACTTCGCCACCACCTACCAAATGTTGGGTGCAAATGTAGTTGTCGATAATTTCCATATTCAGAATGGCTTGTTATGTCGTCCGGGCCATATTTGTGTTCCATCAAGTGAGCGAGCGAAGATGATCTGGGAATCCCACTACAGTCGGGTGGCAGGACACTTTGGCATTGAAAAGATAGTGGCGATGCTACATAAACATTTCTACTTCCGAAACTTCAACAGGAGGTCGGAAAGTATATCAGGTCCTACACTGCCTGCGCTACTGTCAAACCAACCACCAAGAAACAGGGCATGTACACCCCTCTTCCTACTCCTGACAGGCCATGGGAATCCATCTCAATGGACTACATGTCGGGCCTCCCATCCACCAAGCGGAGAAATGACTATGTTTTTGTGGTTGTTGATCATTTTTCTAAGATGGCGATTCTGGTTGCCTGCAAGAAGAGCATCATAGCAGAGGCCACTGCCAAGCTCTTCTTTGAACGAGTTTGGGTACATTTTGGAATCCCACAAACCATTGTATCAGATCGGGATAGTCGATTTCTTAGCACATTCTGGTCGAGCCTCTGGTCACTGTTAGACACCAAGCTCACCAAATCCACGGCCTTCCATCCCCAGACAGATGGCCAAATCGAGGTTGTAAATCGAATGATTGTGCATATCCTTTGCATGTATAATTCAAAGAACCCTCGCACATGGGATGAGAGCCTTCCCTATGTCCAACATAGCTACAAACGAGCCTTGCATAGCTCAACTGGCCATAGCCCCTTTCAAGTTGGGCTGGGATTCCAACCATTGGGTCCCATAGATGTTGCACTTCCCCTTACGGTCACTTCAACTAACTCATCTCCTACTCCAACTGAAGCTGACAAAGCCACCCAGTTCATTGAGCGGATCCATCACATCTACCAATAGGTTCAGGATATCCTACAGAAGTCCAATGACAAGTACAAATAGCGCCATGATCAACATCGGGTGCTGCATAAGTTTCAGGTGGGCGACAAAGTTTAGTTGCACTTGCAGAAAGAACGCCTTATAGGACCCCATCGAAAGCTTCGCCCACTCCGTTATGGACCGTACACTATCACCAAGTCCATGGGGGATAATTATTTTGAGCTCAACATTCCTCCTTTCCTTGGCCTGCACCTAGTGTTCAACGTGGATCTCCTTCGCCCTTATTTCCCACCATTATTGGACACCTCAGAAGTAGCAGAACAATTGGCACCAACAGAACTCAACCTCGACTGCATACAATAGGCATCCAATGATCATATTGTGGATAGATAGATCAAGGGAACTCAACAACAAAGGATTCAGCTTTATCGAATCGTCAAAGCAGGGCAGCTCCTGCACCAAGGCAAGTGGCTCACCCGGGGCCAAATTCAGCAGAAATTTCCTCATCTAGTGGGGGACCTCAATGAAATGGAGACCATTTCTTCCTAAGGAGGGAGGATTGATCCATATGGATATCGGTGGCCACCCACCTTTTCCAACTATCTCAAAACAACTTTCTAACATTTTTGGCAATTTACTATTTTTAGCAGTTTTTACTTCCGGGGCCATTTTGAGGGCCTAAATGAAGGTTTTTCGGTATCGATCTCCTCAATGATAGATAAAGGAATAATTGATCCCCCAAAATGAATCTCCTCTATGATACCTTTCCAACGGGCTATCACATGCCTAAAACGGAGATCGTATGCAAAAGTCACGACCCCGGGAAGTTGATGTACTAGCTTACCCAAACGGGGCCCACATGACTTTTGGCGCTTCATCTCCTAGGGTTAAGTTTTTGGATGTCTAGGGTTTTTGGCATTCTTTCTTATTGTAAAAAGGCCTTTAGAGCCTCATTTCAACCTACTTCTTGTGAATGCGTGTTTCCATCACATCTCTTCTCAGAGATAAGCCGCCACCATTCCAACAAGCTTGTTTTCATTGCATTTTACAGTTTCAGCTTATTTCGTTATTGAATAGAAAACCAGTTTTACTGTATCTCTATTATTTTGTGTTAAGAACCTGTTAATAATCTGTATTCATTTTGTTCTTCTCATAGAATCCGGATCATTAGTACACGCCCATAGCAAAGTTCCACGCTGATCCCAACTTCATTTACATCACCGCGTGCAGAGATGCGCACCACGAAGAATTGAGTCACACTACAAGTTCGCAGATGAAGATATGGAGCATATTACAAAGGAATGGCCAGAGGAATTTCTTGTACCTGTCATTGATGTAGATTTATCTGACACTGACACCATAGAAATCCCAATAGTTACATGAGTTGAACATGTCGGACAATCTAGTGGGACGAAGAAGCAGAAAAAGCAGGGTGAAGTCCAAGACATAGAGAGTGATGAAGAGGACAAAACTTCTAAAGATAACGGGTTTGGCTTGCCCGAAGGAGGAGGAGAAGATGAAGCAGAAGGATGGGGAGGAGGATATGAAGGAGAAGAATAACAAGGAGGAGGCGAAGCTACCAACCCTCCACCTGAAGATCCCCCTATTAGAACAATGACACTGCAAAAGAGGAAGGTTTCTCCGAAGAAACCTTCAGTAAGGAAGAATATACATGCTAATAAGCCATAGTTGGAAGCCACTCTCACTGAATACGACATTATTCTAGTATGTGGAGCTATTGAGGACGCCTCAAAAGACATTTTGCAGAGATACAGAGAGAAACGGGTCGAGATGTATGGAAGGATTGAGAGAGAATTGAAGTAAGTGCAGTAGGTTGTTCATTTGGTCCATGCAGTACCTACTGTGCTGACTATACCCTCCTCATCATAGACTGTAGAATTGGGGGATGAACCAACCCAGTTAAGAAGGCTTGTGGATGCAACAGAAGCTCGGTTCTAGAGAACTCAGGAAGAGAAGGAGAATTCGATAGAAGCCTTTAAAAAGGATAAGGAAGAAGTTCTAGTACAATTACAAGCAACGCATGACAGTGTAGCAACCCATGAAAGAGAGAAAGCATACCTTCATTCAAAGCTTCAAGAGGAAAAATCCTAGCTACAAAAGGACAAAGAGAAGTTGCTCATAGAGTAGGTGGTGGTCAAAGAAGCGATAAATAAAGCATGTCACTCTGTGCCAGGCTTGGCACAGGAAGAAAAAGAGTCAGTCAAAGCTCAAATAACGAATCTCACAAAGACCCTCCAGTAGCTTCAAGATAGGATAACAAAAATGGAGGCCCAAACAGTACCGAGCACCCTGTAGGAGGTGTGTTACTAGAGGGAGGATTCTACCAGAATCATAGTAGAAAATATAAGAGCCCTCGTCTTGGTATGTAAACAACTAAGTGATAAGAGCTCCCAGACATATGAATGCCTCATCGAAGATCCAGAGCTAAAGAAGCTAGAAGTGCAATTACAAGAGGTGCAACAACAGGCATTTTCATTACAGGCATGGATGAAGCTGCTCATAGCAGTGGAAAGGATGAAGAGATCCTAGGAGCAGTGCATAGTACAACAGTATATCACTACCCTCCAGGGTAAGGTAATGGAAGTAACACAAAAGCTACAACCTATGCATGATGAAGCTTGCAAGGTGTTCGAAGACATTGATGGACAAGGCTCACAACTATATCAAGTAGTTGCAGCAGTAGAACAATGCCTCGAAGGGCCTATTACAGAGTAGACACTCCAAGAGCTCATTGAGAAGGAGTCTCAGGCGAGGCAACTCAAGTTAATCTCGAGGCTTTTGAGGCAGAATTGGCCGGACCTGAGTGACTCGGGACGAGTCACAGGTGAGTGTTGGAGGCTTGTTGGCCCTCGACCAAGTTTTGAGGAAACTTTGGTTAGATTTGGCCCACTTTTGGACTTCGACACGTTGGTCAAAGAAGGAGTGCCCAGGTGGAGTGGAGATCGTGGATCTCACTTATTTTGCGGGCTATGTGGATCCAGTAAGGGGTTCTCTAGGGTTTTTGTAACAAGTTTATGGGATGTCGGCCCATGGGTTTTCCCCATGTTTATGCCTTATTGTAAGGGGTTGTAAAGTATAAATAAAGAGGATTGTATTGTAAAAGTAGATCGCTAATGCTTTGTCCAAAGGGGTGTATTTGGTCAAGGCTTAGTGCTCGACTGTGATTTTGTAGAAGGTGCTTAGTGCTTGTGATGCTCAGTGCTCAGATCTAGTGCTTAGTGTAAAGAATGGGGATCTAGTGGTTAGTGCACAGATCTCTTGTCTAGTGCGGAGTTTGACTATGTGGCTTAGTGCACAGGAGGGACTGAATGTAATATCTTGGCGAATAATAAAGAGGCGAAGTGGTTGGTGGACATAGCCCCACATTGGGGTGAACCACGTATATCTTGTGTCTCATGGTTTTCTTTGTGTTGTGTTATTTATGTTATGAATTTGCTTAGTTCCTTTATTGAGATGTATAGTAGATATATCTTTTGTTGCTTAAGTGCTTTACTTGTGTTAAGGGTAAATGAATGTTAGATTTAACTTATAGTGCTAAGTGCTTAGGGTATATAATCATTCGTTGTTACTACGTCGATCTATCTTTGATTATGCTCTGCGATGTTAAGAAACTAATGCATGTCACCTTCTAAGCGTTAATAGAGTGTTCTTCGAAGTGATTTTATCACAGATATGTGTCCCAGCCTGGTTACAGTTACCTGTGTCCTGTAACCCCCCCTTCTTCTACCTTGGGTGAGACTTTTCCTGCTTCGTAGGTGTTTCCAAAAGGGTCAGTAGTCGGGGTTTTTTTGGTGCGTTGTTTAGCATTGAACCTTGGGTATGCCCCTGTGCCAACAAATGGTTTTGTTTCTGAGACCTAAAACTGTGATTGTTGGGAACTGAAGTAAAGAAAAACAGAAGCTCTGTGTGTAGATCTATTACTGAAGTGCGCAATAATCTACTTGAATTGCAAAGCTTTGTTCCAAGGAATTAATTTGATCTGAAGAAAAGAGGTAAGATCCTAAAAGAGGTAAGCTTTGTGCTTTGGTAAGAGAAATATTGGTGAATTTTTTTGTTTTGAAAGCATGAATTTAAGTATGTTTAATAGATTATGTTCTAGTCTGAAGGCTAGGGTGCAGTTGAAAGAAAGAGTTGATTTGAGTAAATTTAATGGAAATGAAGAAAGATATGTTATTCCTATGCATAGAAAGAGTTTTTGGACTAATAAGTGGATGCAGGAACCTAGAAATGGTTTTTGCAGATTGCAGGTCCAACACTATGATCCTAGGGGAAGTGCGCAGTACAAAAAAGGTTGGGGAACATTTAAGAGAAAAACAAGATTGACTTTGTGTTATAATTACAGGAGGTCGAGACATCTTGCTAAGGAATGTCCTAGAGGAGGCCCTATTTTTATTTTTTGTAAGGTTTTTGGTCATGAGGTTGAGGATTGTCCAAGGATTATTGCTAAAGTTGAAAGAATGGGCATAAGACAAGAAAATTATGAAAAGAATCAAGAGATTTAGGGTATGTTAGAAATCCATAAAGAGAAAAGGTCAGAGGAAGTTCAGACCATGTTATTACAGTTGAAAGAAACAATGGATGTTCATAAAGATGTCAGTTTACCAGAAATCTTGAAAGCAAGACATCGCCTAAGTGAAAGAAAAGAAGACTTTGACATAGAATGTGTCTTGGATGAAGAAACACAAGTGAATATTATGACAAAATAAACTTGGGAAGTTCTGGGAAAGCCTATTGTGGTACCTTATTTAGGAAGGATGGGCTTGTTTAAGGTCAAGATGATAACTTTATGTGGAAGAGTAACTATTGTACCTATTATTGTTCATGGAACATTGACTGGAGAAGATTTGAAGTCATTAGGTTTGTTGGGGACAATGCCCCTTTCCCACGTTTTTTAGGTAAGACATGGATTGAGAAGGATCAAATCATAAGGAAAGCAGAGGAGGAAGCTACAAAAAAGAAAAAGCAAGAATTAAGGGATTTCATAGCTAGGAAAATAGAGTGACTAATAGAAGAACGAGAAGATAAGTCGAAGAAACAGAGCAAAGTAAAAACGGAGGAGGGACATGATAGCTATTAAGGTTGGAAGAATGAAAGAAGTCTTGAAGAACCTATCTATCCAATACATAAGTATTCCCACTTAGGAAATGTTAAGAAAATGGATATTAACTTCAAAACCTTTGAGGGTACCTCAATAGTGCAAAGCCACTATGCTAGGGGAAGATAAGAATAAAAATGTAAAGAGGATTCTAGAAATGGTTAAAGAGACTTAGATCACAAGAAAGAAGGCAAGGAAGCTCAATAAAAAGAAGGCTAAGTTGGAAAAGCTACAAGAAGTTACAGAAACCAGATGGAAGACTTTGTAGACTGGAACCTTGCAGGAGGTAGGTTCGCAGGATTTGAACCTTGCTGGAACAGCAAGTCCATGCAGATTTGGACTTCTCCTTGGATAAGTTATATGACCATTGGAGGCACCCCAACCATTAGAATGATGCTCTAGAATGGTTATAAAATTCATTTATGGGATTATGTACTACTTTTGGACATTGAGACTGTGCCATAGCGGATATATTTACATTAATGGGAGTAGTTTCCTGTCCGTTGGAAGATCCGTCATGACTGTCCCACTTATTTAACTCATCGTTCGTTGTGCTAGGGCCACTTTTTTCTACCCGTGAATGAATGAGCTAAGTAGATAATTGTCCAATTGTCAAACTAAGTTGTCTATCGTTATTGGAAGTATACCCCACACGTCTATTTTTCTACCTGCAGTTTGTTAAAAGCTAGAATGTTGGGTGAACCTAGCGAGTTGGAGAAGTTTGTCGAGGAAGTTATTAAGAAGATAATGGTTGACAGACCAATATATGAAGGCATTCAAGCGTCGTTGACTAGGGGACTATAGGATTCCCCTTCGACCGGATGTCGTTCCACCCGTATCAACCCCAAAACTAAACAACGAAGTAAGCACCGTGATGATATGGCTAACACGAAGTAGAACCCATCGATCCTGCCTAAGTATGTTCCACCTCTGGTTGGCACTATTAACTATGACAATATCCCTCAGGATTTTGAGTACTATGTATTCACTGCGTACATTCTGAAAGGAATTCGCATAGTCGGGAGTCAGTTAGGACAGATCATGTTATTGAAGCACAATGACTTCAACTTAGGAGACCAAAATACATACGCCATGTTAGCTCCTCACCTCTACTTAACGAAGACAACTGGAAAGAAACCTCGCCTCGTCTCGTAGCCATAGATTAAGGGGTTGGTGCAGTCCACCATGTTGAATGTAATGAAGATCCTGCATTTTGGTCACCACTAGGAGGTTAACTCTTGCGTTAAACTCCTTCTATCATTCTATCATGGCATATATCTATGGCTCAATAGAAGGATTACTGTGGATTTTTCGTTGATCTACCGGATCATAGGTTTAAGTGTGAAGGGACTTGACCCACAATAATTTTATCTAGGGAAGGCCTCAGGCTGCTCGTTAGCACAACACATCAAAGAAGCCTATGGAGAGGTAGAAAAAGGAAAGCAAGGTTACAAGGTAGCCTCTATACAGGATGGCACAGTATGCCTTTATTGTCAACTCCTAGATGGATATATAGTATGGAAGAACCACCACACATAGGTCACCAGGTTCGTGGTGGACCTCGCAAGAAAGTGTGTGGAGGGCATGTATATGAACTAGGCCAACTACCTCGTCAACGAATTAGAGAAGGATTGTCACGAAGTCCAGGACTTGGGAGATGAATTTCATTACAGTTGGTTGATCATTTTGATCACATTTTTCGCTTGGAAAATGCCTGAAGGAGMTACTTTCCCAGAGATCRAACCTTTGGAGCCATTGGCCACTTCGTTTTCCACCCTATGGTATACCAATGACATGACAAAGCAGTGGCAGACTAATGTTKTGTTTCACAGATACTATCAGCAGTTAAAKGTCGCCATCGAATCATTCCCACGTATGACACTACATACCCTGCATCAGTACCAGTCCATAGCAAAGTTTCACAMTGATCCCCACTTCATTGACATCACCACGCGCAAAGATGAGCACCATGAAGAATTGCAKTCATACTACAAKCTAACAGATGAAGATATGGAGCAGATTAAAAAGGAATGGCCAGAGGAATTTCTTTTACCTATCGTCAATGCAGAGTTATATGACACTGACACCATGGGAAGCCCCATAGTTACAYGAGTTGAACATGTCGGACAGTCCAGTGGGACAAAGAAGCAGAAAAAGYAGGATGAAGTCYAGGACATAGAGAGTGATGAAGAGGAAAAAACGTATAAAGATAACGGGTCTGGCTCACCGAAGCAGAARGATAGGGAGGAGGATATGAAGGAGAAGAAGAACAAGGAGGAGGAAAATCTACCACCCCTCCACCTAAAGATCCCCCTATTGGGACAGTGATACCGCAAAAGAGGAAGGTTTCTCYGAAGAAACATTTAGCAAGGAAGAATACGCGTGCCATAAGCCATAGTTGGAAGCCACTCTCATTGAAGACAAGATTAGTCTAGTCCATGGAGATATGGAGGAMACCTCAAAACACATGTTGCARAGATACAGTGAGAAAYAGGTGGATATGTATGGAAGGATTGAGAGAGAATTGAAGGAAGTGCARCAGGACGTTCGTTTGGTCYGCATAGTACCAACTGTGTCGACTACACCCTCCTCATCACAGAMTACAKAATTGGGGGATGAACCAGCCCAGTTAAGAAGGCTTTCAGATGCAACAGAAGCTCAGTTCCATAGAGCTCAGGAAGAGAAGGAGAAGGCTACATAAGCCTTGAAAAAGGAGAAGGATGAAGTCCTARTATAGTTATGAGCAKCGCAAGATAGTGTAGCTTCCCATGAAAGCGAGAAAGAAGAACTTTAGGAGGAAAAATCCCAGCTAAAGAAGGATAAARAGCAGTTGCTCACAGAGTAGGATGTGGTCAAAGAAGCGGTAAATAAAGCATCTCTCTCTGTGCCAAGATTGGCATAGGAAGAGCAAGATCTAGTCGAATCTCAAATAGCGAAGCTCGCAGAGACCCTCCARCAACTTTAGGATAGGATAATGAAACTAGAGGCCCAAACAKTCCCAAGCACCCCATAGGAGGTGCGTCACCAGAGGGAGGAGTTTTCCATAAACACAGTAGAAAATATAAGAGACCTCACCTCAGTATGTAAAYARTTGAGTGATAGGAGAGMCCATACATATGAACACCTCATCRAGGATCCARAGCTAAAGAAGCTAGAAGCGCAGTTACAGGAGGCGCAGTAGCAGGCATTTTCATTATAGGCACAAATGAAGCTACTCACTGTAGTGGAAAGGATGAAGAGATCCTAGGAGCAGCGCAAAATACAGTAGCAGATCACTTCCCTCYRGGGTAAGGTAATGGAAGTAACGYCGGCTATAAMCTGCGCAGGACAAAGCTTGCAAGGTGTTCAAAGAGATCGATGGGAAGGGCTCACAACTAGATCAAGTAGTTGYAGCAGTATAACATGGCCTTGAAGGGCCTGTTACAGAGCAMACAGTCCAAGAGCTCGTTGAGGAGGAGGTTCAGGCGATGCAGAAAGTTGAGGCARCTCGATTTAAGCTCAAGGMTTTAGAAGCAACATTTTTCGGACCTGAGTGACTCRAKATGAGTCACAGGTGAGTGTTGGGGGCATGTTGACCCTCTACCAAGTTTTGAGGAAAATTTGGTCATATTTGGCCCACTTTTTKACTTCGACACGTTGGTTGAAGAAGGAGYGCCCAGGCGGAGATGAGATCGTGGATCTAGGATTTTTGTAATGGGTTTATGGGATGTCGKCCCATGGGTTTTCCCCATGTTTAGGCCTCATTTTAATGGTTTGTAAAGTATAAATAAAGAGGAATGTGTTGTAAAAGGAGATCGCTAATGATTTATGCAAATGAGTGCATGTGGTTGAGGCTTAGTGCTCAACTGTGATTTTTTAGAAGGTTCTTAGTGCTTGTGATGCCCAGTGCACAGATCTAGTGCTTAATGTAAAGAAGGAGGATCTAGTGCTTAGTGCACAGATCTCCTGTCTAGTGTAGAGTTTGACTAAGTGGCTTAGTGCACAGGAGCGACGAAATGTAAGATCTTGGCAAATAATAAAGAGGCGAAGCGGTTGGTGGACGTATCCCCGCATTGGGGTGAACCACATATATCTGGTGTCTCATGGTTTGCTTTGTGTTGTGTTATTTCTATTATGAATCTGCTTAGTTCCTTGATTGATATGTATAATAGATAGATATTTTGTTTCTTAAGTGCTTTACTTGTGTTAGGGGTAAATGAATGCTAGAATTAACTTATAATTATAAGTGCTAAGTGATCAGGGTATATAATCATTCATTGTTATTGTGTCGATCTATCTTTGATTATGCTCTGCAATGTTAAAAAACTAATGCATGTCACCTTCTAAGACTTAATAGACTATTCTGTGAAGTTCTCTTATCACAGATGTGTGTCCCAACCTGGTTACAGACACCTGCGTCCTGTAACCCCCCCTTCTTTTACCTCGGGTGAGACTTCGCCTGCTTCATAGGTGTTTCCGAAAGGGTCAGTAGTCAAGGTTTTATTGTTACATTGTTTAGCATTGAACCCTGGGTTTGCCCCTTTACCAATAGAATGATATCTCCTAAACTTGGTCTGACCTTCATCTCTTTTACCATGAATTTCTAGCCAAAGGATAATCTTCTTTTCCAAAATAATTCCATAAATCTTGGCTAAAATCAGGCTAATCATAATGGTCCTATAATTAGAGGGAATGTTTCTATCCCCATTTTTAAAAATATGAACAATGATGTTTTGCATTAAGGGTTTAGGGAATCCCTGCTTGAATGGCGCTAAATTCAAGAGATTGTGTATGTGAGGGATAAGGATAGGCCCTCCGATTTTAAAAATTTCAGCTTGGTAGCCTTCAATGTCCTTAGCTTTCCCATTTTCAAGCCAATTGACCTATAACTCTATGTCATCTAAAGAAAATACTTCATCCTTTGTAGGTGTTGTTCTTGATATTTACTCTAGGCTCACAGAATAATTTCAAGCTTCCAAAAAATTAAGAGATTTTTTTTTATAATGTTTTTCTACCTTCATTTTTAAGATGAAACTTGAAATAAATTTAATGATTAGAAAACACAAAGGCAGTATCTCTTTCTTTGATTTTTATATGAATATTGAGTAGATGAAAAGTAGAATTGATTAACAAAACTATAAAATGAAGTAAGGTATCCAATAGTGACGAATCTTACCTTATCTGTAATAGAAGAAACATAAAGGAGGGGTCTTAGAAGATTTATTGAAATGAGGAGATCCATACAAATACAGGTCTTGTTTTACTCATAGTAATAACAGAGGAAAACATGTAGCTGAACAAACTTCCAATTATATGGACCACAGTAGATGTATTACTAAATTGTAGTCTTTCAATATTTAAGAATCATAGAGTGAAGAAAATGAGGTTATGTAAAGGAAATACACAGAAAGCACATAACTCAAGGAAATGAAATGTACAATCTATGTCTTCTCTTTGAAATTGGTATTAAGAAGGTTCTCTTTTACATTCAACCAGAATTAACCTAGAATACATCTTTAATCTGCTTGTTTAAACAAAAATCTTCTTAACCAAAAGTGGTTAGATTTTACACATTCTTAGCTTTCAAACTATAATAAAATCTAAACTGAAAATATATTACAAAGATATTGAACATCTTCTAATATTTCTTTCACTTGTTGGCAATTTATTCATCCTCTATTTGCTTGTGGATGCACTTGGATTTTTTTTTATCCTTGAATTGTGCATGCAGATCCAATAATGCAATTAAAAACTTGGAGGGTTCAATATTTGCATTTATTTCAAATGAAAAATCCTTTTTATGCACCAATGGTAGGTTTCTTTGAATTTTAACTACTTCATGTTGAGTGATTTGATGCTGTAAACTTAGTTTCACCATAAGATTATTTAAGATTTGTAAATCAACATGATTTACCTGTAGTATAGAATTTTGTACCCTCTCTCTTTTTTTCTTTAGATCTTCTCTATTCTTTTCAATATCGACTTGCCCAAGTGTAGCATGAATACTACTAACATAAATTTCTTTCATTTCTAGATCTACATATAAAAGAGAATCAAGAAAAGCATGTTTTGCCTCTTTTGCTAACATTTTACTTTCTTCAAGATTGTTTTCTCGGGCTTTAAAGCCATTTCTCCTTTTATCTTCTCAAATTTTGAAAAAGGGGAAAGTCCTAGTACATTGATATTTTTCCGCCACACTATAAATTTTTCAAATTTGGATCTAGACGTAGAAGATTCCTTCTCTTTGTCATCAATAATCTGTAAAGAATTATTGATTACCTGATAATGTTTTTGGATGGCATCCAAACTTTCATACAAATTATGTTGGACAATCTGCAACTTCTCATTTACCTCTGATGCTTGTTTCTGGGAGGAAGAAATATCAATTACTATGCCCTTGATTTTGGTTATCTGAGATTGCAATTGATTTTTTAATGTATCTCATTGGGAGACCATGTTATTACTCAAGTGCTGATTTTGAAAACTAAATTTCAATTTATCCTCTAATTGTTTAATCTGCTGCTCAGAACCCTATCTGACTTGGCTTATATCAAAATTGATTCTTTCTCTGGCAGTAACTTCAATTTGTTTCATATCATTATGTAATTTTTCAATCAAAAGATTCTTCTAGCCAAGATTTTTTCTCAAATTATCCATTGACCATAAGTTAGAAGTTGCAAATGCTCCCAGTGAGTCTGTTGGCTCTTTTGAGGATTCAAGGTCACTATGTCCCTATCCATCATATATCATTCTTTTATTTTTGGTGATTCACCCCTCCTTCTATTGAGATTCTCTTTGTATTATAACCTTCCTTTTCTTGTTGAAAAATAAATCTGATGAAGGCATATTTTCAGGTTCAATAGGTGTCAAGTCATCTATATTGATAACCTTTGAACAAGGTAATCAAAACTTGTTTCTAGGGGAGTCAAAAATGGTATGGAAGAAATGAGTGCAGCAGATTCCCCTTGATTTGTGACATATTTCACAGGAGTTTTAGTGTTTAAAAATAATAGAGGAAAATTATGCCCATGTTTCATAAAAGCTTCGAATAATTCTAATAATTCTTGATCACTTTTACCTGGTATGGATATTCCTATAATTATTGAAATCTTGGACAATGTTTCTGGTGTCCTTTCCACTTATTTAGTTTTGTCCTCAGGAAAGTCATGTTGCTTGAGATTTGATGATTGTGCCACCTATGAATTTGGATTAAGCCTAAGCCTTTGTTTTTCTTGCAAGATTTTAGGTAAATTGTTCCCTCTGTGCTTTTGAAAGCTGAGAAAACCTTATTGTTGTTCTTGAGGAAGAATTTGAAATCTGGATATCACCTCCTCATATGATATAACTCCTCTGAAAACCTCGTCATAAGTTGAATATTCATGGATGTATTTATTTATGTTAAATTGAGCCAAATGATTTTCTACCACCCTATGTGGATCATGCTTCGTGAATTCAATGTCAACCAACTTAATATGGTCTAAGGCCGAAGATTCTACCTTATCATGTCGAAAATCTAATAAAAGGGTGGCCAAACTATTTTTTGTGCAGCCTTCAGTTCTTTGGTAATGCCTGCTGAAAATGTATGATGGGATGCTTCTCTGAAAACAAGTTTGTCTAGTATAAATATGGGAATAGCATGTGGATATGCAAAGCAAATGAAAACTCTGATGTAAGAAAAAATTTCCTCAATGTACCAATTTGCAATAGCACCTAGGTTCCTAATAATTTGTTCTAAAATTCTAGGAGGAGGTTGACCATAGATAATTTCATGGATTGGAATGACCACATTGTGACAAATCTCATAAAAATAATCCTTTTCATTTTCCTCCCATAATTTAGAATTATAGAAATGTATAGGCCCAATGATGGTCGAAGTCTAGCTCCAATTCATAAGAGGAAATGGGGTTCTGAAACAAATTGTGTCCATAATATATGCGGAGATATAGAAAGGAGCATATTCTCCTTTAGACTTCTGATTTATGTAATCCCTTATTTGTTTAGCTAGGTTATCCAACAACATTTTTCCCCAATCAAAAGTATAACCCTTAGCAACTTCATGAATTATAGGAACCCGCTCTATAGTAAAATGAGTAGGATTTTCCTTTCCGAACATTCTACAAAGCATCATGGAAGTATACAAAACATGGGCATCACAAGAGGCTATAGAGTATATACCATGGATATCACTTTTGAATTTATTTTCATTTCCCCACCAGGTTTTCACTATATCATGAACAATTTCGTCGTATTTTGTGCATTCATCATCCTCAAACTTCATTATAAATGATGTATTGTAAGTATATTTGGGGTTGTGAGTTAATTTATACATTACTTGAATGTCCTCGGGTCGAAATGAGCCAATAATGGTATTCTTATGATTGTAGATGGTTCTAGTCAGGATATCCACATGCTCTAAGGCCTAGTTTATCATATCAGTATATGGAATCAATTTCAGTCGAGCTGCAACTTTGTGAATTTTTTACTTAGCCACCTGTCTTAGATTTCCTGCAATTGACTCATACTCGCCTCTTCTTGAATCATAAGAATAGAGGGAATTTTGTTGCTCTAAAATTTCATAAACCTTCTTCCATGATTTAATGATGCTCGTCAGTTGAGCGGTAGTATATGAAAGAATGTATAAATTTTGGTTTGGCTCCTCTGCAAATGACTCATGCTTCTTTCCTTCTTTATGTGGTACCATGATTTCCAAATATCAATATTATCCCTCATGTGAGAAGTAAAAATATGTGAGTCCAAACTACTGAATTCGAAAGTTCTGGATGCTAATGGAAAAATGATATGAAGTTCAAAAGCCTTTATTAAATAAAAATGTTTAACACTAATTCTCTTTGCATTTAATCCATTGACTGGGTAAGCATACCAAATATGTCAAATTTATTACTTGACAGTCATAAGATTTTCCAATGTTTTACCTTAGTTGTATTGAATACACCTTTAATGATCGCAATTAATGAGGATAAGTTTTTTCAGTGGTTCGACATTCGAGAGTTTTGAATGAGGAATGCTAGATATCTCTCGAAGGTCAAATTCACGAAGTAATTAAGCAACCTTTAATTTCTTGTTTCATTTTAATTGATCACATCTTATGGTCACTTTAAATTTAAGTGCTTCGCAACTCCGGGACTCTGGAGCATCGGGGATTCATGAGTTTTCATTAACGGTGTATAGATTTTCCTTGAAGACCGAACTCACAGATTGATTACTGGTCATTAATTACACCTACTAAAACATGTTTAGCCCATTAATATTTGGTGCTTTATCATTTCGATGATTTTGACACTTCAATGCTCTGGCACTGTTTGAATTTGTTGTTGATTTGATCTTACAGAGGACAATCTCTCAAAGTGATGTGGTAGTGTGATTTCATTGTTGATGATGTGTCATGAAAATATGAGTGACATGTGTCACCAAAAATCGTGCAAATTATGTGACCAAGGGTGCCCAAAGTGAGTGCCATGTGTCACCACGAGTAAAGATTTCTAGGTGGCATATGATGCATGAGTTGATTAATTTTAAAATATTTTGTGGGAATTCATGTCTCCAAGACTCTGGAGCTTCGAAACTTCTGCATTTTTAGGGCTTTAAATATTTTGAACTTGAACTCCCGAATCACAAAATCTCGAAGTGAACTTCACATTTCTCTGTTGTTTAAACATTTTTCAATTCTAGAACTCCAAAGTTGTGAGATCCATCGATCTAGATGACTGTCAAATTTAACACTTGGTACTTGATCCACCCTGTCAAGATGTAATGAAAACATCTGTTAATCTAAGAAATAATATAACTAAATTTAAAATTTTATTATGAAAAGGACAAAACAAAAAGGAATTTTGAAAAAACGATTTTTATTTGAGAATTTCATTTATGTTCTAACATAGGCTCCATATGGGGATTGTGGCTCCCTGTGAGGCACAAAATAATAGTAGACCATGTTCCTTTATTGGGTAAATGGAGTCATTATTTCTTTCGTTTGTTCATCTAAATGTTTTCTTTCTTTATCGAAATTTAATCTTATATAGAAGTGATAAACATAACCATATCTAAAAATATTAAATCATACTTGGTGATTAATTTCATGTCAAGATAATAAATGTTTTCTTTTCTTAAAATTGACTCCAGAATTGTCTAGGATAATCAAAGTAAATTTAACAAAAATATCATATTTTAACCGACTGTGTTCACTCTCAAGGTTATAAATATGCAAAGTGTGTTTATTTAAGGAATCCCAGTTGGTTCATGATATAAATATTATTGAAAAAGAGCTAAATAACATAGTATATTATATAGATGTGTAATCCATCCTTACAGACATCATAGATATTACTTCACTGTCAGCAGGCATGTTCAATATCCCAATGAAGTTATCTATATATCCCCTTATTGAATTTCCTTTCACCACTTCAAAAACAAGCTTTCATTTAATTGAGATGAGGGAAATCAATATATGAATTTCCTTTCATCATCTTTATTTGGAAAAGATGGGGGAAATCTGTGAATTTCCTTTCACCATCTATCTTTGATTTTATTACTTTGAAGTAGGGGAAATCAATTATATCTAAGATACAAGGGATGACATATGTTTATGATTTAATAAAAAACAAGGTATGTCTACAATTTTAAGAATACTCTAAGATTAGTTTTCTTTCACTTCCAAGTATACCTTCACCTATAGGTAAATTTGGAAAAAAATGTTTATTTTCAGGGATAAACCTTGAGAAAAGTCGTCAGCTGAAATATAATATTAGGGATAAATTTACTACGATTAGCCTAGACATACTTTTCAATTAAAATAAAGAAACATAAAAAATCTTCGCCCGACTTTCTTTAAAAATATGCTTTTAAGTTTTAGTATAGGAAACGTTTTTTCATTTCTACAAAGACTAATATTATTGAGAAAGAAGGAGAATTTTATTTATAGAAAGGACTAGAGAGAGAGAGATGTCAAATATATCAGAAGTTTGAATCATCTTAACTGAACAAAAAATAATTTACACAAGTTTCTGTGTCAACACAAGACTCCTACTTTTTCTTTGTTCCATAGTCATATTCTAACCGTTCATTTTTTCTTATAATTATTGATTTATTTTCATGCCGGAGAAGATCGTATATCCAATAAGAACGATGTTACAAATCCTCTATTCACCACTTCTCCAATATTTTCAATAAATGATGAAACAATATTTTAATTCGTGGGAATTATCACTCATGTCTGTTATAATCAGGTTTTTAATTTTTTATAAACTGTAAGAAAGAAGAGGAGTTATTACCTGATTTCCTTTGAAGCTTTAAAAAATAATTGTGTTTATTGATCACCTAATTCCAGAGAATATGAAAGACAAGAAGAGATGAGTGGTGAACGTGATGACTGTGAATGTTTCAATTGCACGATCTTTACTCTTCAAGAAAAGGTTCAGGAGAAGTCGGAAATGATTCAAGAGATCCAAGATTCGAACTTTCAACTTCACCAGCGAATTCAATCTCAGGAAATGCGACATCGAGAGGAAATGGCGACTATAACAAGAGTTGTGAGTCAAAACACGGTTCATTTAAGCTCTCATCGTCGGAAGTTGAGACTTTTATGAAGGAGACAACCACCAATTAAAATTCTTGTGGAATCAGTTGGGTCCTGATTTTCTACAACATCATTTCTTTTCCCCGAAGACTATTCACCTCCAGCAGATCGTCAGAATGTTGAAGAACTTTGATCATTGGCCCTTCAAGGAAATGTGGAACTTCAACAGTTAGACGATTATATGGAAGCAATGGAAGTAAATCACAAGGAATATATAATTCATATTAGTATTCATTAGTAGGCTTCCATATTTACTTTGTTTTTGTTTTTTGAAGCTGTGAAAATTTGACAAAACTATGCTGAGAGATAGGCAATCACTGTAAAAATGTCAAGTTTTGAACATATAAATTCTAAATTGTTTGTATTCAAAGACTATTATCATGTTTTGATGGTCCTATTCTCTCAAATTTTCAACTATTTTTGTCAAGAGGAGTATTGTTTTATCAACTACAGAGTGTTTTTTATTCTCAAAAAGTAAAAGATATTTATTTATTTTTGTAGAAAAAAATATTTTCTTGAAAACATTTACATAAATTTATCACTCAAAAATACTTAAATAAGTTCTAAAAATGAAAAATAAATAAAAATTTACCTATGTAAATCCAATCCAATCTAGTATGTACAATGGAAACTAAAAAGTAAACTACTGCATAAAATGTTTTAAAAATCGTCCATTGATAGGGGCCTCAAGAATTTCTCCATTTAAATTTTCAAGAGAGAATGAATTTCTCCCTTCAACTTCTACAATTTTGAAAGGACCAAACCAAAGATGGTCAAATTTTCCATGTTTCCCAACGTCTTCTTTTCTAGCCTCCCAATTCAAGACTAAATCTATAGGAAGAAACTCCATATATTTGGCTTTCTTATCAAAGAAGGCCTTCATATTGTCTTGGCATTTCGAAAGATTCTCATCCACTTCTCTTTTGTTCTGCTAGACTTCAACTATTTGATTTAATATTCTCGTCAAATCATTTGGTTCTTCATTAGAATCCTGCCAGATTTTCATCATAGGAAGAACAAGATTAATAGGAAGACTAACATATGTGCCATAAACTAATTGGAAAGGAGACATACCTATCAATTTCTTGGTGTTGATTTTGTTTTCCCATAGAGCATATTTTAAATGTATATGCCAAGATTTCTTATTTTTGTCAAAATTTTCTTAATTATCATCATTAAAATTTTATTAGATGATTCTACCAACCCATTTCCCCGAGGATAATAAGATGTAGAATGACCCAAAATGATATTGTATTTTTGACAAAAATTTATCATAGCAATATGTTTGAAATCTTTTGCATTATATGTGACTATTTTCCTCCAAAAACCAAACCTTGCAAGAATGTTTTCTTCCAAAACAATTATTACTACTGAATCTGTAGCATTCCAAGTTGGAATAGCTTCTACCCATTTATTAAAGTAATCAGTAGTAGTTAAAATCCATTTGTGTTGGGAACTTGATTGTAGATGAATCTCTCTGATGAAATCTAGGCCCCATTGTTGGAAAGGGGCTTCAACTTTAACAAGAACTAAAGGTAAGGCAGGGATATTTTTCTTTCCAGAAAAAAATTGGCATGATTTGCAATCTCTGGCCCTTGCATTTACATAAGTGAATAACCTTGGCCAATAATAGTCTGCCCTTAAAATTTTATAAGTTTTTGCTCTCCAAGAATGGTGTCCTCCACATACTCCTTTATGAAACTCATCAGTGACACCTTTTGTTTTAGGTTCTGTAAGGAAGCATAATAAGAAACCCAAAGGATCCTTCCAATATAACTTAGCATTGATAATGCAATATTTGACCACCTGTAATTTTAAGGTTATTTACTTGGAAGGGATCATGTCAGCAGTACATTGAAAAGTAAGAAGGTATGACACTATATTGTTATACCAAGAAGAGGAAGAAAATTTGTCATCAATCTGAGTTGTTGGCATTTGATCCTCAATTTCTTCAATGTGGGAGAGAATTATCAGAATCGAAATGATTTATTCCTAGGGCTCTGAAATTTGATTCAGCAAGCAATTTTTCTAGACCCTGTCCTTTTACTAGTTTAGTTGGTTTGAATTCCAAATCATATTCTTGAATTTTCGCCAACCATTTTCCCCTTCTTCCATCATTGTCAGGATGAATTAGGATATCTTTGATTGCACTAGTGCGTACATATGAGGTTATTCTTGAATGTAAAACATATGTCCAGAAATCCTTGAATGACTTAGCCATAGCATAAGTCTGTTTCTCTAGAATATCATATTTTAACTCTACATCTATGATGCTTTTACTAAAAAAGGCAATATATTTTTCAAATCCTTCATCCTTTTTTGGTAGGAGTACTGCTACAATTGTATATTCAGATGCAAAGGAAAAGATTAAAAACTCCTTTGTATAATCAAGACTTACCAGCACTAGTGATTCTCCTATAAATTTCTTGACTCGTTGTAAGGATGCATTAGCTTTCATCATCCACTTCACCTCATTATCCTTCTTCGACATATCTGTGATCAATTTGATAATTTTAGCAAAAATTGGAATAAATCTTCTCAAGAAATTAATTCTTCCTAAAAATGATTTTTTTTGTTTTGTTTTGTTTGTTTCTAGGAATATTGATCTGATCAATAGATTCAAGTCTTTTTAGCTCTACTTTGCTTCCATATTTTGATACAATATGTCCTAACATCTTCCATTCTTGCATGGAAAATTTGTATTTCTTAGGGTTCAAAGACAAACCAAATTTTTTGCGTTTGTCAAATATTTGTCTAAGATGTTCCAAGTGTTATGTATCAGAATTAGAAAAGACTGTCAGATCATCTAGATAAATAACAATGAATTTATGTTTTTCTCCAACAAATTCTATATCCATCTCTCTTTGAAAAGTTGCACCTACATTCATCAATCCAAAAATAATTTTTCCATACATAAACATTCCCCATGGAGTGGTAAACACAATTTTTTCTTTATTATTTTCATGGACATCTATTTGATTATACCCCAAAAATCCTTCAATCATAGAAATTTTATTTTCCCCAACCACCTTTTCAAGAACATGAGCCATTTTAGGAAGAGGGTACTTGTATTTTAAAGAAGACCGA
Source organism: Picea engelmannii (assembly GCA_009831015.1). Classification (NCBI taxonomy): domain Eukaryota; kingdom Viridiplantae; phylum Streptophyta; class Pinopsida; order Pinales; family Pinaceae; genus Picea; species Picea engelmannii. The sequence goes on along the minus strand of ML788913.1, from coordinate 159,384 downwards.
TTTAAATTTCTAAAATCAACACACAATCTTATCTCTCCATTCTTCTTTCTAACATGAACCAAATTGGCTACTCATTTAAAGTATCTGAGAGGTACAATGATTTTTGCATCAAGAATATTTTTGAACTCCCTTTCTATTACCGATAAGAGAATAGGATTTATCTGTCTAAGTTTTTTCTTGAAAGGCTTGATACCTGGTTTTAATGTAATCTTATGATCGATAACAAAAGTATCATAAGTTTTTAAATATTCATAGGACCATGAAAAAACATATTTATATTCTTTGATTAATTCAACATAATTACTCTTCAGTTTAGTGACAAGATATTTAGACAACTTGACCAGTTTTGGATTTTCATTTGAACCCACATTACTATATTCAACCTCTTCAAGTTGAGGTTGCAACGTAGATTTTAAAGGGATATCATTTTGATTGAACAATATTTCTAACATAATAAGACCCTTTGGAATTTGATTATTCTTTAGCAAGAGCATTTTATGATTTTCAATCATATCTTTGAATTTCTTTGGATTTTCTCCTTCTTTCATAATCCAAATTGGATCATTTTGATGTTCCTGATCTATGTGTGTCTCATAAAATTCATCCACCATCTCTAGAAATTGTCTTATTTGTTCATCATCTTCAAACAATTTCCAATAGTGAACATTATTTGGAATTCAAGGTTTGTGCATCATGTCAATATGATATTTCAATTTCAGAACAATGGGTGGCATGAAAGTAGCTGCAACTTTAGATAATGAATTTGCTTGTTGATTATGCAATCTGGGAATATCATGAATGTTAAAAGATAAGAAAAAAATTTCAATTATATCCCATGCTCAATTTCTATAAGATCTCATTCTAGGATGCTTATCTTGATATAGATGTCTGATTTGTTTTACAATAAGCTCTACATCCCCATATACTATCAAATGGTTGATTTGACATTGATCTGAGTATACATTATTTGTGTAATCAATGTCAAATTGAAATCTATAGGGAAAAGGGATGTAATACTCATCATTCGGTGCCACAAATATCACTCCATATCCTAATCCTTCCCAAGAAGAGGCACCATCGAAAAACATTTTCCACATTCCATCTATAATATTTACATTTTCCTTTGGTGCTTCTATTTTTGTATTTTCATTTTTTGTACCAACTTCAAAATCATCATGTATAGATAAAATAAAACTTCCTAGATGATGAACAACAACATAGATTGGATAATTATTAGGGTTTTTAGGATCACTTACTTTATAGTCCAGTCTAGTTTCTCTATACAATCTAGTAAACTATCCACCAAAAATCAGAATTGTGGCATATGTCATGTCCAACTGAACTGATCCTCCTAAATTTGCACCCCAAGATATTGATAAAAGAATGCCATATTTTGTAGGTACATCAACTACTACCACATCCATAAAAATACTTTTAACTAGAATCTGAGCTAGATTTACAACTAAATCTTTAATCATACCCAGACACTTAACCTTTCTAGAATCAAAAGAATATAAATCTTGATAAGGTCTGGTAATTTGTAGGCCCAATTTTTCGATTATTATTTTCGGCATCAAATTATGTGAAGCACATGAATATAGCATACAGTTATGTAACAAATGATCATGCACAATAAGAGTGATATAAAATAGAGCCACTTAGTCTTTATTGTTTTCAATATGTGGTCCAAAAATAATCTTCGATTTCTCATCTTACAAGTTAATAACATCAACTTGACATTTTGCATCTGGAAAATTAATCGCTTTTAAAATCTGCTTCTTGTAAACCGTATTTCTAGTAAATTCAACTAGAGGGACTTGAATTTTAATCTCATTCACTTCATTCTCAAGATTGAACATGCCAACTGATTTTTCTAACTCTTTGGTATGTACTTTGACTTCTTTGTTTTCCATCTTTTTAGTTTGTGTTGCTTTTGTTTCAAATTTCTTCATTTGAGCAACGTGTACTTCAATAGGTGATTTTGAGACCACTTCTTCATTTTCTTTATTCCGCATCAAGAGATTTTCTGGTGGATTGGTAGTAGAAGTCTTATCTCTTGGCCTCAAATCATATTTATTATGAAGCTCAACCATTATTGTTATGGAAAGATATTTATATTGTGATGTAGTATCTCCCAAGTTATTGATATTTTTCTCATCAAATAATGATCCAAGATTTAAAGATTTTTCCTAGTCTTGTTGAGTTAAATGAGGTTCAATATCATCATCACTAAAAAAAATTATATCCTCATCTAGTTCATCATAATATTGAACATCATCTCCCTATATAAATTTTATGTTTTAAAAGGTTCTTGAATCTTTTGTTCCTCATTCTTATTTTTCCTCTGTTGAATATGAGGGTTTGTATTGAGGTTTCTCATGAATTGATTTTGATTTCTAACATATGGGTCAGGTTTGAATTTCTCAATTTTCCATCCTGGAAATTTTATTTGATAAATCTTTGATGATTTTAGCCATCTCATCCATATTTTCCTCTTGTGTTTTTTTCCCAGAACTGGAGGGTCCTCCTTATTCTTTAAATATTCTAGGTTCTCTTATTCCCATTTCAACCTTTGTTTTCAGTTTTCCTAATTCCATCATATTAGATTCAATTTCAATAGAATCCTCTTGAATTCCAACTAATGTTGTAGCTCTTCTTTCCCTTAAAAATAAAGCCAAATATGAATCAAATGCCCCTACAAAAGTAAATTTAGCAGCTAGCTAGGAAGGTTTAACTTCGGTTGGGATCTTTCTATACAATTTATTGAATATTTGGATAAATTCAGAAATAGTTTCAGAATTTTTCTTCCTTAAAACTCCAAATTCAGTTAAATAATATAAATGGTCTTTTTTCTCACCCCATTATCGTAAGAAAGAAGTTTCTAAATCATCATATGTTGCTATGGAATTTGCAGGAAGTCCCCTAAACCAAGTTCTATCGTGTCCCTCAAAAGTTTATACCAACAATCTCTTGTGAACATCTTCATGTTCAATGCCAAGTATATCAAAAAATTGATCAAAAAATGATATGTGTTATGTGGTTGTTAAATCCCCTTCTCCCATGAATTTAGGTAAACTTTTCATATAATTCTCAGGTAAATCGTGTAGAGTTGTAAGGAGGGATAAGGGGGCATATCTAGCAATGAATTTGGAAAAAATCCTTGGAGGAGGAGGAGGAGGTGGGTTTATATTTCCACCGCCTCTTGTGCCTCCTACACCAGTCATTGATAGTTTTGGAGAAGAGATACTAGGACTCTAATGTATATTATCAAATATTTGAAAATATTGTTGTACTAGATCTTTAATTGCTCCAGGAAGGTAATAGGGGAGACCTGCTAAATAATAAAAAAGTGATGGATCTCGTGATAGGGATGTAAAATGAAACTCAGAAGGGAAATGATAACTTGAACTTGGTCTTTCAGATCGACTAGATGGGTAGATGGGGGAAGTAATAAAATATGAACTTGAGTACAAAAGATGATCTTCGGGATTTTCAAGGACAAAGTCTTTTATTTTAGGAAGACTAAGGATAGGTCATGTATAGACAACATTACGAACTAAATATGATTCCTTGTTCTCACTGGTAAACGTATCTATCAAAGAAAAAGGTGTATTCTGGAAATTTTCTCCCTTTAGATCATACAAATTTACTTCGGGAATTTCAACCTCTGCATTTTCTAATTTAATTTCAGATTTACTAGTTGAGGCTTCTGCGGAATGAGGTTTATTTTGATGTTTTTATTTAAAACTAAGTAAACTTATTTCTTTCATTGGAATATTAAAATTAAATTAAGTAACCTTTGGTTGATAGACCTTACCTGTTGATGCAGACATCTGATTTAGATATCCTTTGGTTTTCAATAGTTTTTTGAGTTCCAAAACTACCATAGTTTTCTTATCGTCTGGATTTTCTCTAGTATTTTTTCATCCAAATGCCAGCTTTGCCAAAATGGAGTCGCTAGGTGAAAAATAAAAATGTGCCTTAACCTTGTGTTCGATTCTTGTTCACCATAAAAAATCGAAACTTAACTTTGTCGTATTCCCAGGGAAAAATAGTTTTGTTTCTCCATCCCCGACAACAACGCCAAAAAAAATGGTGTTCCTAAGATTTACTCCAGGATCACAGAATAATGTCAGGAATCCAAAAAATTATGAGATTTGTTTTTATAATGCTTTTCTACCTTCAGTTTTAAGACGAAACTTCAAATAAATTTACTGATTAGAAAACATAGAGGTAGAATCTCTTTCTTTGAGTTGTAAATAAATATTGAGTAGATGAAAAATAGAATTGATTAACAAAACTGTCAAATGAAGTAAGGTATCCAATACTGATAAATCTTACCTTATCCGTAATAGAAGAATCATGAAGGAGGAGTCTTAAAAGATGAATTGAAATGAGGATATCCGCACAAATAAATATCTTGTTTCACTCACAGTAATAACAGAGAAAACGTTGTAGTTGAACAAACTTCCAATTATATGGACCACAGTAGATGTATTACTAAATTGTAGTCTTTCAATTTTTAAAAATCATAGAGTGAAGAAAATGAGGTTATGAAAAGACAATACACAAAAAGCACATAACTCAAGGAAATGAAATGTAGAATCTTTGTCTTCTCTTTGAAATTGGTATTAAGAAAGTTCTCTTTTACATTCGGCCAAAAGAAACCTACAGTACATCTTTAATATGATTATTTATACAAAAATTGTCTTAACCAAAAGTGGTTATATTTTCCACATTCTTATCTCTCAAAATAGAATACAATCTAAACTAAAAAGATATTACAAAGATATTGAACCTCTTCTGATATTTCTTTCACTTGTTGGCGATTTATTCATCCTCTATTTGCTCGTGGATGCACTTGGATTTTGTTTATCCTTGAATTGTGCATGCATATCCAATAATGCAATAACAAACTTGGATGGTTCAATATTTTCATTTAATTCAAACGAAAAATCCTTTTTATGCACCAATGGTATACTTATTTGAATTTGAACTACTGCCTGTTGAGTGATATGATGCTATAAACTTGGTTTCACTAGAACATCATTTAATATTTATAAATCAACATGATTTACCTGTAGTATAGCATTTTATACCCACTCTTTGTTTTTCTTCAGATATTCTCTATTATTTTCAATATCAACTTGCCAAAGTGTAGCATGAATACTACTGACATCAATTTCTTCCATTTCTAGATCTACAGCTAAAAGAGCATCAAGACAAGCATAGTTTGCCTCTTTTGATAACATTTTACTTTCTTCAAGATTGTTTTCCTGGGTCTTTAAATCCATTTCTCATTTTATCTTCTCAAATTCTAAAAAGGGGCAAGTCATGGTACATTGAGATTTTTTCTCCACACTATAAATTATTGAAATTTGGATCTGGCCATAGGAGATTCCTTCTCTTTGTCATCAATAATCTGCAAAGAATTATTGATTACCTAATAATGTTTTTGTATGGCATCCAAACTTTCATACAAATTCTACTCGACAATCTGCAATTTCTCATTTACATCTGATGCTTGTTTCTTGAAGGCGGAAATATATATTACTGTGCCCTCGATTTTGTTTATTCAAAATTGCAATTGATTTATTAATGTATCTAACTGGGAGACTATGTTATTACTCAAGTGATGATTTTGAAAACTTAATTTCAATTTATCCTCTAATTGTTTAATCTGCTGCTCAAAACCCTGTCTAACTTGGCTTATATCAAAATCGATTCTTTCTCTGGCAGTAACTTCCATTTGTTTCATATCATTATGTAATTGTTCAATCAAAAGATTCTTCTAGTGAAGTTCTTTTCTCAAATTATTCATTGACCATAAGCTAGCAGTTGCAAATTCTCCCAATGAGTCTACTACCTCTTTTGTGAATTCAGGGTCACGTTGTCCCTGTACATCATATATCATTCTTTGTTTTTTTGTTATTCCTCCCTCTTTCTGTTGATATTATATTCATACGATAGCCTTCCTTTTCTTGTTGAAAAATAAATTTGATGAAGGCATATCTTCAGGTTCAATAGGTGTCAGGTCATCTATATTGATAACCTATGAACAAGGTAAATCAAAACTTGTTGCTAGGGGAGTGAAAAATGGTATGGGAGAAATAAGTGCAACAAATTCCCCTTGATTTGTGACATCTTTCAGAAGAGTTTCAATGTTTGAAAATAATAGAGGAAAATTATGCCCATGTTTCATAAAAGATTTGAATAATGCTAATAATTTTTTATCACTTTTACCTGGTATGGATATTCCTTTAATTATTGAATCCTTTATCCAGGTGGATATCAGTGGCCACCCACCTTTTCCAACTGGCTCCAAACAACTTTCTGGCAATTTTGGCAATTTACTATTTTTAGTAGGTTTTAACTTCTGAGGCCATTTTGAGGGCCCAAATGAAGGTTTTTCGAGATCAAGGTTCTCAATAATAGCTAAATGAATAATTTATCCCCCAAAATGAATCTCCTCGATGATACCTTTCCAACAAGCTATCACACGCCTAAAACGGAGATCGTATGTAAAAGTTACAACCCCGGGTAGTTGATGTACTCACTTACTCAAACGGGGCCCACATGACTTTTGGCGCTTCATCTCCTAGGGTTAGATTTTTGGATGTCTAGGACTTTTGGCATTCCTGTTTATTGTAAAAATGCCTCTAGAGCCTCATTGTAATCATCTTCTTGTGAATGTGAGTAGCCGTCACATCTCTTCTCAGAGATAAGCTACCATCATTCTAGCGAATCTTTCACTCTGTATTTTTACAGTCTCTGTACATTTCTTTCATTGATAGAAATCATGTATTACTGTATATCTGTGTTTATGGTTGAATATATGATACATTTCTGTTATATTATTGAACATTTGCGATATCTCTATGCATTTCTTTATTATATCTCTGATCTCGTTTCATGCCGAAAATAATCCGGATCAGTGGTATCAGAGCAGGCTGCTCTTGATTGTTTTTTTCAATGCATGTCCCTGACGAGGTCCGAGTATAGCAAGTTGGGTCTCAAGTTTGTCTCTCTTGAAGACAATCGCTCTCGCACACCCAAGAAACCCTCAATGGCGGAAGAAAAGAAAATCAATGGAGCAAACGATCCTATCAATCTGTTGCTTGAGCAAGCTCTCACGCGACAGAGGGACAAAATAATGGACAATTTTGCCCGCATCCTTAAACGCCTGT
>ML788913.1:99401-124138 GCA_009831015.1 Picea engelmannii | reverse complement strand
AAATGAGAGAAGATGTGGAACAATTAATTAAAGATATGAAAGAAGAAACTCAAATAGAAGAAGTGGCTGGTGGGTCCACATCAGAACTTGATAAGAAAAACAAGAAAATAAAGAAAATGAAGAGAAATCAAGGAAATTGAAGTCCTAGAAAGATACATAAAAACAAAGAATGAAATGTTAAGGACTCAAATCCATAAAACACAGGAGGAGAATGAAACCTTGAAGAAAAAGAATAAGAAGCTTCAAAATAAAAACAAATTAATCTCCAAACAAGCCTATAAATGGTTTCAACAGAAGAAGGAATATAAAGAAAAATATCAAAGAATGAAAGCTCTTCATACAGCTCAGGTTAATGTGGAGACATTATTACAGGCAGCAGAGGTGGCAGAAGATCATTGACATAGGTTCAAGAACATTTTTTGTGCATGAGGACATGCAAAGTCTTCCTCTTGGGGGAGATGTTGAGTACATTTTATGCTTCCTTTTCGCTCTATAAACTATACTTTTGCCTCCAAAACCATCCATTTTTCCTCCATTTCATTCCATATTTTCCATAAAATAGCTTATGCAAGGTACATTTATCATTATTTAGCTTAAGAATTGAGTTTTCAAATTTTTGGCATTAAAATTGAAAATTTATCAGAAATTACAGGATTTGACTAAATCTCATAATTGCTCCTAGGTTCGTGTACTTGTAGGATAGCTGGGTGAAATCTGGGACTTGGTTCATGATCCTTGATGTATAAGGATGGATGATGAGCTATCAGCTTTGAGATCTGAGCCTTACAGGTGTATGGTCAACGATGGTCAAACATGGCCACTTCAGCAGAAAATACCCTGTTTTAGCCTAAAATCATGGACAATTTTATATTTTCTTGGGATTTGTTCATATTTTATGGATTTGAAGGGGGTATTCGACCTTCCTAGCATATATTATGGATCTGATCATGATCTTTAAGAGATTTATTAGCATTATTGGTTTCAAAACTCTTGTATAAATACTCTAAAGCATAAACTAGTATGACAACCTTGGGATGTGAATGAAGAAACTTTGGAATTTGCAATCTTGATATCAGTTATGTGTTTTTTTCTTGATAATGTTTATGAAATGATGATGTGAATGTTGCTGGAAGCTCCTTCTTAGCTGAGACAACTCAAGTGTACAAGTGAAGCATTGGAGGGCCCCCTTTGTCAAACTAGTACACTCTTCCTTTATGTTATTTTCAAGTAATCTTTGATACATGTTTTAGATTAGATCTTGTTGTAGATGAGTTTAATCTTTGTTGTAGTTAGATGAATTCCATAGTTAAGTAATATGCTTAATGTTTCTAAGCCTTACTCATATTGTGAATGATTGCTTGAATAAGAATTCAATGTGTGTTTTGCTTTCAAGCATTAGGATAATCATGAATGTTTTTTGATTTATTTACGTTTTCAGTTCTTTTGATTTAACAAGAATTGGTGAGAATTGCTAATGAATGGAAGAAGACAATGAATGCATCTCTTGAATAAGATTTTTGTCTTTCTAGCATTGATAAGCCTTAGAACTAGTTCGAATATCTTTTGAATGCTTATTGTTAATATTTTTTTAGGAAAACATTTGTTGATTATTGTCATGAGATCTATGAATAGGACTTCTGAACAAAATCTTAGCATCTCTTCCATATTCAGCTCTTAGAATAGGTTTTTTTGTTTATTCCCATTAAAGAATAAAAGATTATCTCTAAATCCATACATTTTGGATGTGCCTCTAAGTCTTACAAACACCGGATTGGCAATCATTTGCACTCTAATTTACATCAGTAGATTGGAGCCTAACAGTGGATTTTCATCCTCACTGTCATCATCTGAAGAAGAAACTAGAATAGGAACAGAAGAAGGCACAAACGTCGAAGATGGCTAGCAGGCTGAAGAAGGCACAATCATCGAATTAGGCTCGCAGGCCAAGAGATTTTCATCAAATTTAACATTTATTCTAATAATAATTTCATTACAATGTGGTTGAAGAAGTCTATAACCTTTTACATCTTCAGAATAACCAACAAATATACACTTCTTACTTTTAGGCTTCAATGCTTTCCTTTTCTCATCAGGAATGTGAGCCCATGCTATACTGCCAAATACATGGAAGTGACTTACATCTGGTTTAATATTATTCCAAGATTTGTCTAGTGTTATACTTTTAAGAGCCTTTGTGGGAGTGTGATTTAATATATAATTTGCACAGTTGATGGTTTCTGCCCAATACTTTAGATTTAATCCCTTAGATTGGATCATACAATTAACCATTTCTTTTAATGTGCATTTATTTCTCTCAACAACACCATTTTGTTATGGTGTATATGGAACAATGTATTTCATTTGGATGCCATGTGTAGTGCAGTAGCTTGTAAAATTATTTTTCACATATTTTTCTCCATTATTTGTTCTTAACCTTTGAATTTGATGTCTAGATTGCTTTTCTACAAGGGCATTGTAGGCCAAAAACTTGTCAAAAACTTTTCTCTTAATTTTTAAGAATTAGACCCAAGTACGTCTGGAAAATTCATCAATGAAATTTAACAAATACTTGCATCTAGAAAAAGGAGTAGAAAGTGGACCACAAAAATCACTGTGAACAAGCTACAAAGGGCCTGAGGCGTGCCAAGAGGCACATTTGTCAAAATTGTCCTGATGATGTTTGTCGAGAACACAACCGGCACAAACACCATATATGCATGAAACATGAGGAAGTCCAATCACAATATGTTGATTACATAGTTTTTGCAATGAGCGGTAGTTTAAATGACCAAACTGCTCATGCCAAAGTTTGCTCAAGTCATCACTGTGAGCAACAAAAACTGATGAAAAAGATGATGACCCAAAGTTGTCAAACTTGTACAACCTAGTAATATCATCAACAATTCTAGTTACAAGAACATGCTTAGGATCTTTTAGATCCTTGATTAAAACTTGGTGAGGTGAAAATTATACGGTTTTACCTTCACCTAAATGAGTGATTTGATATATTGATAGAAGGTTGCAAGAAAGACTTGGAAAACATAATACATCATTGAAATGACCATTATCTACTTGAATTGTTCCAGATCCCACAACATTAAGAGATCTATCATCACCAACAAATATTTTATTGGTGTTACATTCAATTAGAGAAGAAAATATGTCTTTATCCTTATCCATATGATACGATGCTCCAGAATCAATAATCCACTCATCAGAAGAAGAAGTGGAAGTTGTATTGAAGGAGAAACCAAAAGAAAAAAGTGCATGTCCATGAGAAGAAGAAGTAGAATCAATATTGATGGTGTGCTTCTTCATCGTTTCTTCTAAAGCTGCCATATTCTTGAAACATTTGGACTCATCATGACCATATTTATCACAAAAGTTTCTATGTCTGTTAGTATTCTTATTTTTTTGTTTTTCTCCATTGTCACCATTAGGAGCTGAAGTTGTCTGAGTGGGTTTGGGACCCTTATGTTGCTTTTTTTTTGTAGTGAGGATGTTACTTCTTGGGATTCTTCGATTTATCTTTCTGCTAGGAGACTAAGGCTTTGTTGGATGTACCTGCAGTGTTGATCACTCCAAGTTGTACAAGCTTATATTTCTCTCTAATCAAAGCATCACAAAAGGACGCAAGAGTGGGTTTTTGATAAGATTTCCCTAGAGCCTCTCTAATGGCATAAAAGGTAGATACAAACACAAAATATGCACTACCTAGCTTAGAAAGAATAAGATAGATGCAACACTCTTCCTCCATATTTATCTCACATTCTTCACATAAAATTCAAAGTGTTTTAAACTTAGATAGATAGTCTTCAATGCAAGAAAAATCGCTTGGACCTAAAGTCAGTACTTGATTTTCTAACTTTTGTGCTCAAATAATATCGATTTTACCAAACAAAGATTTGATATTTTCCCAAGCTTCATCACGGTCATCAATTTCTTTAAGGTGGAACCTTAAATTAGGAGAGATAGGAATTCTGATTATTCCATGTGTTTTGTCACTCCTATTAGCCCATTTTACTTTCTTATCAGCATCAATGGGTTATGTTTCCTTTCCCAAGGTAATCCAGTACAAGCCTTTACTTCTTAATAAATCCTCCATACGAGATTTCCATTGGAAGTAGTTGGTGTTGGTAAGAAAAAGATTACTGGAATAATTCATATTAAATATGTAGATAATATGGATTTAAAAACTGAAACTGATGATCTAGATGGAAATATCTCGAAAAATTAGGCGATTTAAAAAAAAACGACACTAAAAATGGACTTCGGATGTGAAAGTTATGCTCCTTTTTAAAAAAGTCATAAATGGTAACCAAAGGACCACGTGATGGTGTAAGTTGCTTTATGAAGTGACCCACTTTTATAAAAATAAGTGGGGATTGTTATCCCCCACTTTAGGGATAACTAAGGAGATTATGTCTCAAGGCCCACAGGTCCTAGACATAGAGTACAGAGAGCCATATCGACTTGAGCATGGCCCGAGAGGGCCCATATTTTCATTATTCAGCACCTCCACTTTGTCACCAGCAACATCATCTAGCACCTCGGCCTGGTCATGTAGCAGAAATGGATCTTCCTCCATGAGGTAATGAGTCTGGGTATCATGGTATGTGTCACTCTCATCCTCAAAACCTTTGAATATGTGCATTCAATTATTTTTGTTTCTAACACGTGTTTGGATCTTATACCTATCCACTTGACCATATCTGGGTGAAATGATAGGATGCCCTAGTAATATTGTGCCCATAGGTTTTGAGTTGCCACAGGGGGGATTCATGAGAAGCCATCATCTACTCCCACCATACTTACCACTTTCCATCCTTTTCCCACTCATCCATCCCATTACATTGGTCTGGGCATTGGGTTGGCCAAATATTTAAGGGTTTCACCTTACCTTGTGGGAAGAAGGGGCTAAAGGCCCAAAGGGTAAAAATAGCTGGCAAAATATAGAAGCCAAAGAATGAAACCTTGATATGTTTCTCAACAAGAAACAGAGGAACCCATAAAAAATAATAAAACAAGACCTAGTTAGAGGATAGGGGGTCTCATCACGAGGCAACCTATTAGGTCCATGGGCATGTAGTGGTATGACACTATCGGTAGCTAGTCACCATGCCAGGGTAGTGTCTCTTGGTGGCATATCCAAGATAAAGGGGGTCTCCTCACGATCCAACCTTCTCATTTCCATGAAATTCTTGTGGGTAACATTGCCACCACACCAAGGAAGTGTCCCCTGACTAGATTATTGAAAGAAAAAGTAATAAGAATAAAGATAAAAGGCATGAATGGGATTGAAAAGATTTTCATCCATGACATGTGCAGTTGAACCTCTACATAAGCACCCACATGTAAGCCATGCATTTCCCTTCTATCACTATACCCCTTGCCTAGACATCCCTTATCCACTTCACCCACTCACATGGATTAGACTTGATTTCTCTCAGAAACACCCAACATCCAGTGAGCATTATCCCAATAGGACAACTCTTGTAGTTGCCTACGCCTCATCCTGTAAATATTACTATTTGAGGGTGATTATTCGGTTATTAAAAATATGTTTGATTCATGACTGTAAGCATGAATCAAGCATTTAAACTTAATTTCACATTATGACTCTATCCATTGCTTGGTTTCTAAAAAGTTCATTTGTGACTTGTATCTACTTCCTATTGGGATGATTTTCCTTTTGAGTTTGTTTGAATATCGATATAATACCTATGTTGATTTACATTTGGACTATAATCTTGTTCATTTAAATTCTTGGTAAATCAACTTTGATATTAAATTTTCTATTTGCATTTGGATTGTAAAAATGTATCCTCTCCTAACCTTTGTAAATCAAGTATACCTATTACATGTCATGGGAATTAAACACACCGGAACTGTATCATGTACGTCGTTTTTGGCTGGCAGAATGAGTTGACAGGCCTCTCATTTCGAGTTAAGAGTTTTGGTAGTGCGATGTACTCAGAGCATTCATGACCAGGAGTGTTTAAACCTCATAACCGAGACCTCCATATGTTTTCTTTGATCGCACAGGTTCACTACTTGTTTGGTTTTTTATGGTGTTCGCTCAGACTTATCCCTCTTACCACTGTCATCTAAACCCACAGTTGGTTCAAGTCACCCTTGATATAGTCTGTTCGAGCCCGTAATGGCCCTTGTCGTCCAAGTAGATCTGAATGGCTCTCAAACATTGTTGCTTTATGATGATGCGAGTGAGGATATTAAGAGCCAAGGTTGGGATATGTTTATTAAGAAGTTCCAGGGGTATAACTTGCAAGTGGCCAAAGAATTTTCCCTTACATTTGATGGATACAGAGCAAAGGTGGGTGATATTCGGTTGGAGATCACCGAAGATTTTCTAAGTGAAGCAACATGGCTCCCTCTCACTGGTCAAAAGTGGTTTAAAAAATTGAAATTGGACGAAGAACCCTAGAGTCTTTTCGTCACCTCCAGAAAGATAGACTGTTGTGACAAAGGTATTACAATCTCCATACTCAAGGTTAGATGACATGGTTTGTTAGCATTTTTAAAACAATTTATTACCTGTGAAGGTCATTATGGCCTGGTCTTCCTTTACCATGTGCGATTGCTCATGCATTTTATTGGCTTCCATCTAAATATGTCATTTTACCTGCTAAGAAGTTTGTATAAAATGTCGAAGAGATACAAGAAGAAGAATCTAGATTCTATCCTCTTTCACCATGGTTTGATTAAATTATTGTTGGTTTATCGTTTGAAAACCATGGGTAATGATTGGGATGGGTTTCCAACTCGAAATGGTTTTGTTACAGAAAATCTTGTAGAAACCCATGTGGTGGATAAACCTATGATAGAAAAACCTCTTGATCTCTCAAGTGGCAAGCCAAATTTCTTGGATGAAAACCCTCGTGAAGGGGCATTACCCGATCATCTTTTATGTGGACAATAGAATGCTAGTTCTGAGTTTATTAAAACTCCTGCATGCATGAACCGATTGTCTGCCCAAACCCTACTATAAAATCCGACAGTAAAACCCTCACAAACAGTGAAAGAAGAATCAAGCAATGTTAGGGTTTCATAATAAGAGGGTTGGTCAACTCATTTCAAGGAGTCTGCATAATAGATCCAAGCCTCATGTGAGCTCGATCGATTTGGTCGATATCCATGAGGATTCCAACTCCAATATTGAAAGGTTTCTAACACAAGAAGATCTGAATTGTTGCAAACCAAACCAACCATTCGATTATGTCAATAATCTCCCACCGTGTCTAAAATATAGAAAGGGTTTTATAGGCATTAAGCTCAGTCAAAGGTCAACAGTGGATAGCGTTGATGTTTTAGCACACAATTACACGCTTCCTCAAAATATTGCCCCTGCTATTTGTAATGTCCCCCACCTCCTAGACAGGTGATGAGGAGACTCAGTGGCCTGGGCACCCCCACTAGATCATAGTCTCACACTGAGGGGGGAGGTCAACTAGGCTAAAGTTATAATTTTAAGTTGACTTGAGAAAATAAAGGGATAAAAGGAGTAAAAGATAACTCAACAGAAGAATAGAAGCTAACCCTGAGAGTTAACCTAACTCAACAAAGAATTAGAAGGAAAAGTATAAGTAAGAGGTTGGGGTGCACCTATTATTCATTCTGAATTTGGTGTATTGCTTGTTATTGCTCTTGAGCATTCATTTTGGGGGTTTTGTTGTACAAACCCTTGTGAACAACTCAGTGGTGAAATATCCACTCACCTTGTTCCACAGCTTGGTCTCGGGGATGAAATATTCCTCCACACCATTCTATTCTCAGTATATCTCCTTCTAGAGCTTCAGAAGATAGCAGGGCCATAATGTTTGGGAAGTTTCCAACAAGGGTGCACCATACCATTAAGGAGGATTCGATCTAGCCAATCAGGAGGAGCGTTGGGCATTCCATCAGTTGGGTTTTACTTGCAGGTGCTTCATCATCATTTTGAGGGTTTCTTTGAGGAGTTATCATCACTCAGTCTTCAGCAACAACTTCGGATGATTTGGAGGTTAGGAGGACGTCCCACCTTTTTGTATTTCTCATATCTAGAGAGATCTGCTTGAGATCTATATCTGAAACTTCTCCCATGGGATTCTCTTAGCCCGATCTACATTCTTGGAGAGTTTCACATCATTTGGAGGTATATTTCTTCAAGGACGAGTTGCCTAGGGTTTCTTCCATTTAGGAGGGTGAAACTCCCTTGGAAGATTCATCATTTGGAGAGGTTGGCCTTAGACATTGGTCTTGAGACTTCAGGAGGAGGATCCCACTACCCTAATCTATCATCTGACCAAGTTTGGGCTCATTTGAAGTCATCTACCATCAGGGCCGAATTATTGAGGGCTTTAGTCTTCTCTTGGAGCATGGATTCTTCAGCTGGAGGGTTTGTATTCATATATGCTTGGTACTGGTCTTCATTTCTTATCCAGCCTTCAGAGGCTTCTTTGTATTGATGGGATCATTTTTTAGCAACTCATGCATATTGTCTTCTAGAGCCATCTGAAGATTATTCCAAATCTTCTCTTTCTAATGTATCTGATTTCTGCTTCTATAATAAAGGTCAGATCTTTGCTTGTGTTTTATATCTTGAGTATATTGTGATCTTCATGTGTTGAATGAATCTTGTATGAACATATTTAATATCTAGAAACTTCAATAAAACACCTGCACATCATACACAACCGAGCTAGTTAGTGGTCTCCAGCAAAAAATTTGGCTTGAGATCATTACAGTGGTATTAGAGCTTTGATCCTCCAAACCTGTGGAAGGATCAGTGCATGCAGAGGTACAGTGGAATTGTTATGGGTCGGAGGAAGAAAAACAATAGTGAAACAGAGGCTAAAGTGCAAGGGTCAGGGGATGACCATGAGCCTCAAGGCTTGGCTTTCTTAGTAGCCAAATTTGGTAAGTTCCAGCAAAACATGAACCGCAAAGAAAGTACATTGGTCCAACACTTGGATGAGTACCAGGAAACCAACAGAAAGGGACAGGCCAAAATCTCTGAAACCTTGAAGAAGGTTGATGAGAATATGCAAAAGATGAACGAGAACCAATCTCGGATAACTAACCTTCTGATTCAAGTAACCCATCGGGGGAAGGACCCTGATATGTATGGGAATAAGGAGGCTGGTGGTTTCGGTGGAACCCATGAGGAGATCAAATATAACCCAGAGAAAGCACCGGGATCCGAAGGAATTCTGGGAGGTGGCATGTCCCATGGTCAAATGGGTAGCAGGGCCAATCCTAGTCCATACATGCCAATGTTCACAAATGAACATCTAGGCTGACACTCGGGTAGTAGAGCTAACCCCGAACCATACATGCCCACATTCACAGATGAGCAAGGGAAACATGAACAGGTTGAAGACTTTGTGGAACAATTGGCAAGGAGTACCAAGGAATACTACATCTTGGATATGAGGGTTCAAAGACAAATGTCCCTAGATCAATATTGCCAACTCAGGTTTAGAAATCAGCCTAGGATGAACCATAGGGGCAGTTTTGAGTTTGAACAAAGGGTCGAAAAGATAGATATTCCATACTTTGATGGTACGGACAAGATGACAGCACAGTCATGGGTGCAAAAGTTGTATACTTACCTGCATCTTAACCCCATGAGAGAGATGGAGGCCATCAAGTTTGCCACTATGTACTTGGATGGCAAGGCCCACAACTAGTGGTATCATGGGCTCACCACACTTGGCCACAATCAGATTGTATCCTATACAGAATTCATTCAGAGGCTCATTGATATATTTGATCAAGGAGATCCTAAGTTACATTTCCAGGAATTGACCCAACTCAAGAAAATAGGTACGGTCGAGGCATACATTGATGAATTTTAGAGGTTGGCAGTGATGGTACAAGACATGTCCCCGACCAAGATCATGATGCTTTTCATAGAAGGGTTGATGGAACCCTTGAAGGGTTGGGTAAAGGCCTTCAAGCCTACCAACCTACAGGAGTCCATTTGGAAGACGGGGGATTTGGGTCCAGCTGCTAAACCAAAATTCATACCCATACCACCTCTTAACAATGGTGGAAGAGATCAAAGGCCTACAATAAACCAGGGAGGATGTGACCCTAAGGGATATGACATGGGTCGTGGCAGAATAGATGACAACACTAGGAGAGATCTGAGAAGGAAACAACTCTGCTTCACATGCAAGGAACCATGGAATCCCTCACACAAGTGCATGGGACGTGGACAAGTGCACTACATCAAGGTCACTTCAGAAAATCAAGAAGACGATGAGATGGGCCAGATACAGAACATGGAGGCAGAAACCACTAAGGCAGTAGAGGAGGAACAGATCACAGGACAGGATAGTATGGCCACTTTGGCATCTATCAGTGGAGTGCCCAAGTATAACACCTTCCGAATGAGGGGGGTCTTGCAGGGACAGAAGGTGTCGGTCTTGATTGATGGAGGATCTTCCCACAACTTCATCGATGCAACATTACTAAAAAGGAGGCACATAACCACAGTAGAATTTGAAGGATTCAAGGTGGAGGTTGTAGGAGGAAGCACTATGCCATGTGACAGATACATTATGGGCTTGAAGCTTACCTTGGGCATGCATGAGTTGACACAGGACATCTATTTTATGGACCTTTCGGATATCAACGTCATCCTAGGAGTACAGTGGCTCAGTACATTGGGGCCTATTACTACCAACTACAAAACCATGGAAATGTCATTCACAGAGGAGGGTGGATGAAAGGTAGTGCTCCAAGGTATGACAGGGAATGTTGCAAAGGTAGTCACGGCCAAGAGGATGGAGGCCATATTTCATAGAGACGAGATAGTATACGTAGTTGAATGCAGGATTATAACACATAAGGATGAGCAGGGAAAGGTCCACTACACACCAGAGATCAAAGAAATCCTTGATAGACACCACAAGGTGTTCGGTCCTATTCCTCCAGGGGTACCTCCAGATAGGGGATTTGAGCACATTATCGAGTTAGAAGAAGGGGCCAATCCATTTATTACCACACCATACAGACACCCCAAGAAGTACAAGGATGATATAGAGAAGGCTATGAAGGAACTTCTAGACATGGTGCACATCAGGCCCAGCAGTAGCCATTTTGCTTCTTCAGTAGTGCTGGTGAAGAAGAAAGATGGCACTATGAGGATTTGCATTGACTTTGGGGCCTTGAATAAAAATACCATCAAAAACAGATACCCAATATCAAGGATTGATGAACTAATGGACGAATTGCATGGGGCCATCTACTTCACCAAGATTGACCTTCATTCTGGCTATCATCAAATCAAGATGAGGGAGGAAGACATCTCAAAAACAACCTTTAGATGTCACTACGACCATTATGAGTTTCTGGTGATGCCCTTTGGGTTAACCAATGCCCCTGCTACGCTCCAATCATGTATGAATCATGTATTCAACAAGCAGTTGAGGAAGCACCTGTTGGTATTCTTTGATGACTTGCTTATCTACAGCAAGACATGGGAGGAGCATCTTAGGCATTTGGATCAGATTTTGTCAATTATGGAGGAATAGTCACTATATGCTAAGGAGTCCAAATGTGAGTTTGGAATGATGAAGGTCCTTTATCTAGGACACATTATTGGAGCAAAGGGGGTACAGGTGCATCAGGAGAAAGTTGAAGCCATCATAAAATGGCCCACTCCTAAGACACTCACATAATTGAGAGGATTCCTGGGAATGTGCACGTATTACAGGAAGTTTTTCAAAGGGTTCTCTCAACTATGTGAACCTTTGACCGATTTGACTAAGAAGGGAGCATTCAAGTGGGACAAGGAGGCTCAAATAACGATGGACAATATGAAGAAGGTGATGAGTACGTGCCCAGTCTTAGCTCTTCCAAATTTCAGCCTCCCATTTACCTTGGAGTGTGATGCATCCGAGGAAGGAATAGGGGCTGTATTGATGCAGAAGAGGCAACCTCTTGCCTACGAGAGCCGAAAACTCCGGGAGCCTGAGCTACTTTACAACATTTATGACAAAGAAATGTTGGCTATCATGCATGTACTAGCCAAATTCCGCCAATACTTGGTAGGTTCTCGGTATGTTGTCAAGTCAGATCATAACAGCCTCAAATATCTATTGGAACAGAAGGACTTGAACAAGAGGCAACAAAAATGGGTAAGAAGAATACAGGCCTATGACTTTGACATTGAGTTTATCAAAGGGAAGAACAATGTGGTGGTTGATGCCTTATCCAGGAGGCCATCCATCCTTTCCATAACAAGGGTAATAGTTCACTGGAAAGACCAGGTGGTGATGGAGTATGCAGAGGATCAGTTTGTGTGCCAGCTACTGGATGGAAAGGTACAAGATGAATATTTCAAGGTTATTAATGACCTCATCTACTACAAGGACCAAATCTTCTTGGTTCCTGGATCGATCTTCAAGGCCAAGGTATTGCAAGTGTGCCATGACTCCCCAATGGCAGGACATCAGCAGATCAACAAGACGTACAGGCAAGTGAGAGAAAGATTCTCTTGGAAGGGGCTCAAGGAAGATGTGATTAAGAACATCAAAGAGTGTAATACATGTCAGGAAAGCAAGGATGAGCACATGCACCCAACAGGACTGATGCATCCCTTGCCCATTCCAGAGTATAAATGGGAAAGCATATCCATGGATTTCATCATAGGGCTACCAAAGACGCAAGGGAAGGACTGCATATTTGTAGTGGTGGACAAGTTAACAAAGTTTGCACACTTCTTCACCATAGCTACCGACTTCAATGCAACACAGGTGGTCAAACTGTTCTTCAAGGAGATCTTCAGGTTGCACGGCCTACCCAAGACCATTGTCAGCGATAGGGATAGCAGGTTTATGAGTACTTTCTGGCAGGAGTTATTCTGGTTGGTTGGTACGGCCTTGACCCCTAGCACCAGCTATCACCCTCAGACAGATGGACAGACAGAGATAGTTAACAAGTGGGTGGAGGGATATCTCAGAAACTATGTGGTAGGGAAACAGAAAGCATGGGTCAGAAGGTTGCATCTGGGAGAATATTGCTACAACACCACCCATCATATGTCCATTGGCATGTCACCATTCAGAGCCTTGTATAGCTATGATCCTTTATCATTTGTGGAGATTATGTTCAGTGATAGCAGGGCACCGATGGTGCAGGATTGGATACAACAAAGCCAAGACATTCTCAGAGAACTAAAGGATAATCTACAAAGGGCACAGAACCAACATAAGGTCCAAGCAGACAAGCACAGAGTGGATTGTACTTTTGAGGTTGGCAATTTAGTCTATTTGAGGCTACAACCATACAAGCATGCTTCCATTAAAATAAGTGGAGGAAAGAAAATGCAGCCATGTTTCTTTGGACCCTACAGGATCAGCAGGAGGATAGGGGTTGTAGCTTACGAGCTGGATCTTCCACAGGGCAGCAAGATACACAACATCTTCCATGTCTCATGTCTTAAGAAAGCCCTCGACCAACTCATCAAGCCTATTGAGGTATTACCCCCCATGGACGAGGAGGGACAACTTGTTTTGATTCTAGAGGAGGTATTAGAAGTCCGAGAGAAGAGGCTTAGAAACTGAAGCATAAAGAAGTACCTGATCAGGTGGACGGATTTACCTATTGAGAATTCCACTTGGGAACAGTAGCACGTGGTAAGAGAAGAAGGTTTGGAATTGCTTGAGGACAAGCAATTTTGAGCAGGGGAGACTGTAATGTCCCCCACCTCCTAGAGAGGTGATAAGGAGACTCAATGGCCTGGGCACCCCCACTAGGTCATAGTCTCACACTGAGGGGGGAGGTCAACTAGGATAAAGTTATAATTTTAAGTTGACTTGAGAAAACAAAGGGATAAAAGGAGTAAAAGATAACTCAACAGAAGAATAGAAGTTAACCCTGGGAGTTAACCTAACTCAACAGAGAATTAGAAGGAAAAGTATAAGTAAGAGGTTGGGGCACACCTATTATTTATTATGAATTTGGTGTATTGCTTTTTATTGCTCTTGAGCATTCAGTTTGGGGGTTTTGTTGTATAAACCCTTGTGAACAACTCAGTGGTGAAATATCCACTCACCTTGTTCCACAGCTTGGTCTCAGGGATGAAAGATTCCTCCACACCATTCTATTCTCATCATATCTCCTTCTAGAGCTTCAGAAGATAGCAGGGTCGTATTGTTTGGGAAGTTTCCAGCAAGGGCGCACCATACCATTGAGGAGGGTTCGATCTAGCCAATCAGGAGGAGCATTGGGCATTCCATCAGTTGGGTTTTACTTGCAGGTGCTTCATCATCATTTTGAGGGTTTCTTTGAGGAGTTATCATCACTCAATCTTCAACAATAGCTTGGGACGATTTGCAGGTTAGGAGGACGTCCCACCTTTCTGTATTTCTCAGATCTAGAGAGATCTGCTTGAGATCTAGATCTGAAACTTCTCCCACGGGATTCTCTTAGCCTGATCTACATTCTTGGAGAGTTTCACATCATTTGGAGGTATATTTCTTCAAGGACAAGTTTCCTAGGGTTTCTACCATTTAGGAGGGCGCAACTCCCTTGGAAGATTCAACATTTGGAGAGGTTGCCTTAGACGTTGGGCTTGAGACTTCAGGAGGAGGATCCCACTACCCTGATCTATTATCTGACCAAGTTTGGGCTCATTTGGAGTCATCTACTATCAGGGCCGAATTATTGAGGGCTTCAGTCTTCTCTTGGAGCGTGGCTTTAGCTGGAGGGTTTGTATTCAGATCTGCTTGGTACTAGTCATCATTTCTTATCTAGCCTTTGGAGGATTCTTTGTATTGACAAGAGCATTTTGTAGCAGCTCATACATATTGTCTGCTAGAGCCATCTGAAGATTATTCCAGATCTACTCTTTCTATTGTATCTGATTTCTGCTTCTATAATAAAGGTCAGATCTTTGCTTGTGTTTTCTATCTTGAGTATATTTTGATGATCATGTGTTGAATGAATCTTGTATGAACATACTTAATATCTGGAAACTTCAATAAAACACCTGCACATCATACACAACCGATCTAGTTAGTGGTCTCCAGCGAAAAATTTGGCTTGGGATCATTACACTGTGCATTACAGACATCTCCATTCTCCAAGAAATATCAAAGCTCTCACGACTCTCAATGAATCATTGGAAAACAAAAATTGTGAACTCAAGGCCAATGCACAGAGGCAAGCGAAGCATCTAAAAAGGACATGCAATAATGTTATAAAAAGCGTTGACAGTGTAAAGGCCGTGATAAATTCTGAGATATTGTGATCCAATTTTTTTTATTAGTTAAATGGTAAGATTGATTCTTGTTACAATCATGATTTATTTGTTGTTTCTTTAATCAATTTAGATTGATTTGGATTTATGTTACCAATAATCAGACTGGCTACAGAATCGAGAGATTCTGTAGCCAAGTCATTTTTTCCATATAAATTTAGAAATTGTTAGTTAATGAAATGTTTAACTTGCTCTCATTTTGTGTTTTTAGGACAGGGTGTATCTAATTTCTGATCTTATGGGATGGAGTATGCTTGACTTAGTGGAGTAGATATCTCTTTTGCTTATTTTGTAAATAGGAGAGAACTTTTATAAATTTTGAAGATATAATTTGATCAAGTGGCTCTAAGCCCTCTATATTTGTAATTTTTAGATCTTTTTGAGATTTGATCCTATCTTGGAAGATAGGAAGTTTAGTTTTCATAAACTCTTTAAATACTCTATATTTTGTAAAGGAAATCATCTTGGCCTAGGGAAGGAGATGGACGAGTGATTCCAAGACTTAATGAAACAACATATATGCATTTTGGCTTTAGCCTTTTGTAAATGATATTTTCATTTATGTTTTGTTAATCCTGATATACTAATAGATATGATAACTTTAGACTTAATGATCTATTGTGTTTGGGATACATATATTATAAATATAATTTCCTTCTCTAGATATAAATACTGTGATCATATCTCCAATTCGAATGATAGGATTTATCTTTTGAATTTTAATTGAATGATGAAATGCAATAAGTTACACTCAGATTTATCGTGTTGTAATTATGTGCAATTATAAGATCACAGGGTTCAATTTATGTTTCCTCCTCTGTCATTAAACCCCAACTGTCAATACATGTTTTGAATTTATTTAAAACAGTCATAAAGTCCATTGCAGATTTTTCTCTTGGGTGTGGCAACCGGATATTCTTCACTCATACAGACGCTTGGATACATCTCACAAACTAACAACATGTTAGCTCCTTTGTCTTTTTCAATTATTTCATTTACATATTAATGAAACTAGAATGTTTGGTTCAACTTTTGACTACCTGCATGTCTGCACTTCATAGTTTATTCAATTCAATATTAGTTAGATTTATGAAAGAAAATAGAAAATATTTAAATGTGCTTTCTTTATCTACTTCTTAAAATCAATCATTTTCACAATGATTTCGTAAGTTTCGATTAAAACTCGCAATTTGTAAATGATGTACATAAGTGAGATTTTCATATTTTATGCTTAAATACACATACAATAGTTATATTAGAGTATATGTACATATATAATATAGTGTTTAGCAATTAATTAGTTATTTCTTTTTCTTGTTTATTTTCTTTTAGGACTTTATATTGGCTAACGGAGCCATTAAACCCGTCAGAACAAGTTATACCAAACGGCTTGGGTTATTTAGAAAACCCCGGATTGGACTCGTTCTCCCAGTTAACGGAAGGTCATTTTCACCCACCAACAAATGGTGCTAGAAGGAGGGCCTGAATACAATTGATGGCACGTGGAAGTCGCAAAACTCCACCCCTACACACTCGCTCCCCTGTAGGAACACGTAGTCTCTCAAACAACAATGTTACTTTTGAAACAACAACTACCTCGAACGAAAATCCTGAGATTCCCATTGAGCCAATAACACCAAACCCTCAAGGGGTCGGCATACAAGAAATTGTTCGTCGGTCTCTCTTAAGGACACACAGTTCTTTGGCCCATATCAGACAACCTGGTAGGCCTATCAATCAACCTTTAGATTTCTCGGATATCCAAGAGCAACTTGAAGGCACTGGTCTTCATTTAGATTCTTTAGGATTTCATACCATAGATCCTGACCATACACCTACTCTTGGAGCTGGGGGATCTCCCCACCTCATTCATCTCCATCCTCTTCAGGAGGAGAATCTTCCGACGAAGGCAGTTCCTCGTTTGAACCATCTCATCCTTCGACACCACCTACACCCATGGAAAAACAAAAAAATCTCGATAGGACATGGCTTGATCAAGATGTTGTGGTTGTACCTGGACCCCAACACCCATTGCCAAAACACTCGGAGAAATGGTTACCTAAATTTGATCTGGATTCTAAGCAATATGTTGAAGATCACATAAAGAAATTCACGTTGGCCATTAGACTCTGAAGTGTAGAGCATGAAGATGTAGTATGTAGACTCTTTCCTTATACATTTGAGGGAAATGCCTCTACATGGTATTTCGCCCAGCATCCCCAAACCATTGTCTCTTGGGACAAGTTCGAAACATGTTTCTTAGAGAAGTTTGGAGATGATAAAACCCCAGAAGTCTTGGTGATGGAACTCTCCAGCCTAAAAATGAACCCTAAGGAGAAAGTAAAATATGTTAACCAAAGATTTGTCACGTTAAAGAATCGAATTCCCGCAGATTCAATGCCTGCAGAAAGTCTAATTGTTGCATATTACACCAAGGCCCTACATAATAATATAGCAATTTGGGTTAAGAGGTCTAAAAAGTCTATATTATTGGAAGCCTTCGAAGAGGCAAGCCAAATTGAAAAGGACATATTAAGTTTGAAAGACAATCTCAATAGTGAAGCTGAAACAGCTTCATCCTCTAAAAATAAAATTGAAATCCTTGTAAGGCCTCCCTAAGCCAAAAGCCAACCAGAAACTCTAAACTTAGAAAGTTTGCAAAAGGTTGTCCAAAGATTATCGAATCAAGTCGTAGACTTGAAGATATCAACCGAAGAGGCATCCTCAAGCAAAGGAAGTTTTAAACCTCCTTTTAGAAATCCTTTCCCCCCAACCGGCCAAATCCGACCTCAGAAGGTCTTAATTTTGAAAGCTTACAATACGCTCTGCAAACTATCCTTGAAGCACATGATAACTTTGTTCCCCCTGAAAATTTTGAAGGCATAGTTGAAGAAGAAGTACCTGAAGAAGAGGAGTCATCTCCCAATATCTCTAGGAACTTCTCCGACAGTATTTTTCAAGCAAACTTTGAAACTGTCCACCCTTACAACACCAGAAGCAAAACATAGAGTAAACTCTCTTCCGAAATGAGTAATATTGTGCCTCTGAGACAATCAAAACAAACTGAAATAAAACAAAATTTAGCATCCCCTGTTTTAGAATATGATTTGATTGAAGACCTAAAAAAACTAATGGCTAATATTTATGTTTTTGAACTTTTGAAATTTCCTCTTATTCTGCAGAAAATGCTTCAGAACATTGCAGAAAATAGTAAAACCAGCAACCTGAACAACAAGAAGATCGTAGAAATCAATTCTAAAATAGCCCAAAAGATCCCTACTAAAATGACATCTGAAGCCCTAGATAAAAGGGATCTCTCTGAAAAAACTATATCAAATTTAGATAAAATTGTTTTAGGGACAACTTCTAAAAATCAGCAGAATTCTGTTGTTAATACTATTGACTTTTGAAATTTTTAATAGAAATGTAAATAATTGCATGGTGGATTCTGGCGCATCATCGAATGTGATGCCTTTATCTGTTTGCCAAAAAATTAACGCAGAAGTTCAACCTTCTAGTTTTAAAATCATTCATCTCGATCGGACGAACGTTAAGGTAATCGGTGAACTAAAGAATGTGTTGGTTAGGCTATCTTCTAATCCCAAGGTTCACCAAATTATTGACATCATTGTTGTTGACATCCTCGAAGTCTATGGTTTGTTTTTGAGCAGGGATTGGTCTGAGTAACTACATGGTTACTTTTCCACAGATTGGTCTCATTTGTGGCTTCCAGAAAATGGACAGCCAAATAGAATCAAGATTAATCATGAACGTTATCTCAAACACACTGTGACGGATCTGAATGATGTGAATGAACCATTTACTGCATCCACTAATTCACTTGAAATGCAGGGAATGAACACCTTTTTCGGTAATTTCATGGCCGAAACTTCCCCCATCACCGATCCAGAGCAACAATCAGAACTCATGACCTATACTCAATCACCATATTTGATAAATGTTCCAAACACTGCTGACGAAGCTCATATATGGTCACTTTACTTTGATGGATCCAAATCTAAAGAGGGAACCGACGCAAGATGTGTACTCATTGACCCCGCAAGTAATAAGACTCTCATTGCTTGTTGATTAGAATTTGAGTGCACTAAAAACACCGCTGAATACGAGGCACTTTTGCAAGGACTCAAGAAATCTATAGATATGGACGTAGGGAACTTAATAGTATTCGGTGACTCGAAAATCATGGTCAGGAAGGTAAGAAATTCCATACATTTTTTTATCACAACATCTGAAAAGTTACCAAACTGAGGTATGGAATCTAATGCACAAATTTTCAGCATTTAATATAAATTCCATTCCTAGATTAAATAATTTGGAAGAAGATTTGTTGGCTAATGTCGCTTCTAAACTTTTTTCCCGTAGAAGGTCTCTATCCGAAGGCATTTTCGATCGAATTAGTGTTCAGGCCATTGATCCCGGACAACATCACCAATTGGAGAGTGTTCAACGATGATCAACAAATCATTAACTTATTACATATTGAGGACACTTTCCAAGGTGCAGTTATCGATGAAGGCACCCACAATGAAAACCTCTGCAACTTCTCGGTAATATCAGATCCTAGATCTCTCGAATTGACGTCTAATCTGGTAAACTCTATTCCTAAATCCATGGTAAGACTAGAAAATTTTTATGACTTGCATGATAAGTTTAGAGGGTTAGTAAATTGTGAAACAAATAGCTCTTCTCTAGTTTATGAAACAGTCAACTTAGGGACTCAAGAAAACCCCCAAAACATTAATTTGGGAAAAGGATGTTCCGAGCAAGAACGATCTGCGTTTATAAAATTGTTTAAATAATTCAAATATGTTTTCGCTTGGACATATGATGATTTGATCCTAATATTATACAAAATGTCATCCCCATGAAATCTTAGACTCAACCTTTTCAGCAGAAGCTAAGAAAGATGCACCCTAAGTTGGAACCCACTGTCAAGAAAGAACTAAATAAATTATTGAATGCAAAGATAATCTTCCCGGTGAGACACACATAATGGATGTCTAATCTAGTTCCTGTAAGGAAGAAAAGTGGTGAAATTCGACTCTATGTCGATTTTCGTAACTTGAACCGAGCTTCAGACAAATATAATTATCCCATTCCTCCAATGGAACAGATTCTCCAACAAGTTTCCGATTCCGAAAGACTGTCTCTGTTAGACGGTTTTTCGGGATACAACCAAGTCCTAATGTCTCCCTCAGACCAGCTCAAAACCACTTTTCGTACCCCATGGGGCTCTTATGCCTACAGGAAGATGCCTTTTGGGCTCATAAATGTCCGGGCCACTTTTCATAGAAAAATGGACATTGCTTTTCGTGGCCTCCTAAATCAATTAGTAGTGGTCTATCTTGATGATGTAATTGTTTTCTCTAAAAACAAGAAAGATCATTTGTCTCACCTTAGGGTTGTCCTAGAATGATGCTGCAAGTATGGCATATCTCTCAACCCTAAGAAATCAGTCTTTGTAATTGAGCAAGGCAAATTACTCAGGTTCATAGTGTCCAAATATGGAATGATTATCGATCCTGAAAGAACTCGAGATATTGCTAAACTCTCCCCTCCCTCTTCCAAAAACGCCATGTAGTCTTTTCTAGGTAAGATTAAATTTGTCAAAAGGTTTGTCCCAAGTTTCTTAGAAATGGTAAGGACATTGAAAAATTTAATTAAAAAGGATGTCCAATATCATTGGGGACCACAAGAAAATAAAGCTTTTGATTCCATCAAAAAATCCATAGTGGAAGCCCCTTCCTTGATGAGCCCTGATTTCTCGCAAGATTTCACTCTTTACACTTTCGCCTCTGATCGATCTTATGTTGTTGTTCTAACATAGAAGAATGATGAAAGCAATTAAATTCTAATTTCCTTCATGAGCTCAACTTTTAAAGGAGCTGAACTGAACTACCCAGTTGTAGATCAACATGCTTATGCGGTTTTTAAAGAAGTGAAACACTTTCAATCATATTTGTTGAAATCCAGAACTAAAGTCATTGTCCCTTATCCTGCGGTTAGAAACTTGTTAGTACAAAAGGATTTGGGTGAGAAATGGGAAAAATGGATGACATCGTTATAAGAATATGACCTCAAAATAACTCCTGCACAAATTGTTAGAGGTCAAGGCCTATGTAAACTAGTTGTTGATTCAGTTAAAGAACAAGAAAGTCAAATCAATTCCTTAACTGTAAATCAGCGTGACAGAGAACAAATCAGTTGTACACAAGTTTTTGCTAACTCTTGGTTTGATGATATTAAGTTTTATTTAACACACAGTTCTTCTCCTCGTCATCTGGACCCAAAAAAGAGGAGAGCACTAAGACTAAAATCTGCACCTTTCCAGTTGATAAATGATGTATTATTCTGAAATAATTTTGATAGTATTCTCATGCATTGTCTAGAAAGAGATGAAGCAGAAAGAGTATTATCTAAACTTCATGCAGGTGAAGCCAGTGGGCATTTTGGTAGAGACACCACTTCTCACAAAGTATTAAGAGTTGGGTACTATTGGCCCACATTATTCAAGGATGCCCATGCATTATGTCGTAAATGCATAATATTCCAAAAGGCTGTTGGACGAGTAAAAAAAGAAACATTCACTTTGCAGGCTATTTCGGTAGATTCACCTTTTCAGCAGTGGGGTCTCGACATCATAGGGCCAAACAACCCTCCCTCTTCACAACAGCATAAATACATCATTACAGCAATGGATTATTTTACTAGATGGTTCAAGGTTGCACCCCTAAAAGTGGTGAACACTAATTAGTTAATATCTTTTCTCAACTCGAATATCATTACTAGATTCGGCATTCCCGAATTTTTGGTCTTCGATAATGATTCTTACTTTTCATCCCTCAATATGAGTGCTTTTTCTTTAGAAAAAGGGATCAAAATAAAGTATCTTGTCATCTATTACCCCCAAGGAAATGGGCTAGCAGAATCAACGAATAAAAAATTGATAAAAATCATCAAGAGGACAGTTTTTGAAAACCACAAAAGTTGGCACAACACGCTTTTCAATGCACTCTGGGTTGATAGGGTGACACCAAAAACCTCTGTTGGTAATTCCCATTTATTCCTTGTCTACGGAAGAGAAGAAATTCTCCCTCCTTGTGTTCTTCTTCCCTCTCTACAATTATCGCAGAAAGTTCAAGAAGAGGAATGCCCTCCTCTTGAAATTCGAATTAATGCCTTGCTAAAACTAGAAGAAGTAAGAACGCAAGCAAAAGAAAGGCTGGATCAGCATCAACAGATTGTGAAAGGTTGGTTTGATTCAAACTCTGCTTCGGATAGAAACTTTGAGGTAGGATATTTGGTTCTCAAATGGGATAAACCTCACGAAGGAAAAGGGGAACACACCAAGTTCCAGAACCTATGGTTGGGGCCTTTCGTAATCGTTGAAAAACTCAGTCCCAGCTCTTTCTGTCTACACAGTTTGGAGGGACAACCAGACACCTTCTCGGTGAATGGCCAAGCTCTCAAAAGGTATTTTTCTTGATGTTTCCAGATCCACCTTTGTACATAATTTTTTTGTTATGATTTACTTTTGTTTTCTGGTTTTGGGTTCTTTTCATTTTGTTTGTTTTTGTTGCTTTCTAGTTAAAATTATGTCTGTGTCACCTTTTAGTTCATGAAGGTAAACCAGAATGCCTCATTATGAAGTAGCAGTCAAGGTCTGTCAAAGCATCAATGCTGTAAATTCCTAAAATGCAGACTAGCTAAAGAAATTTCCTGTCTAGAATAGGTTTCATGGTTTCACTTTATAATTATGAGCAGTCATGACCATCATTAAAGCTCTTTACGTTGTCCCTGTTTTAAACAAAACAACTCAAGTATGCCTTCCTGTCCTTGAAAAATTAGTCTCATCAGAAAAGTAATTTCAGATCATAATGAGGTTTATTAAGCGATAAATTAAAGGCTGGACAATATCAAGTGTTCTGAAAAATGAAATTTTCAGCATCACCCCGCTCTTCTGAATATCATTAAATTTTTGTCAAAATTGTAAATAATTTTCAGAGAGTTGTGGGTAGTGTCTGTAAACCCGCTGAGATACTGAACAGGTCTTCTGGTAGTGGGTAAATTCATACATGATGCCAAGACAACTTTGTCGGGGTAATGAACAGGCCTGCTGGCAGTGAAGCGATGTCGTGTTCAAGAAAATTATCAAGTATAAATTTTGATGTTGATCATAAGTGCCCTTCATTTTGTATCGAAAATTCTTGGACAGGGTAGAGGCGTCAGAGTGGGGTAATTGAAATCCCTGTCGAGGCTATGGATGCCTGCTAGCAGCAGTGGCCTTGTCAACAGTATCGGAGCCATTGGCTTGAATATCGTTGCTCTCATAATTAAAATTTGTCACTGGATTTCATCTGAACAATAAGATATCTGAAGCTAGATTGTGTGATGATTGTTGAAATTTGATTGAGATTCTTGATTTCCTTCAGTTGTTGTTCGATTTTTTTCATTCTAATCAGTATTGACATGAACTCGTTGGTGATGCAGAGATAACTTATTCTCCTATTAAGTTGCCAATGTTCGCAACCCTACATGTTTTTTCTTTTTCAATGACAAATGACAACTCATGTAGCTGCCTATGCCTCATCCTGTAAATATTACTATTTGAGGGTGATTATTCGGTTATTAAAAAGATGTTTGGTTATTCTTGTTTTACTTTTATCTTGCGTTTTTATGCTTGATTCGTGACTATAAGCATGAATCAAGCATTTAAACTTAATTTTGCATTATGACTCTATCCATTGTTTGGTTGCTAAAACGTTCATTTGTGACTTGTATCTACTTCCTATTGGGATGATTTTCCTTTTGAGTTTGTTTGAATATCGATATAATACCTATGTTGATTTACATTTGGACTATAAGCTTTTTCATTTAAATTCTTGGTAAATCAACTTTGATATTAAATTTTTTATTTTCATTTGGATTGTAAAAATGTATCCTCTCCTAACCTTTGCAAATCAAGTATACCTATTACATGTCGTGGGAATTAAACACACCATAACCGTATCATGTACATCATTTTTGGCTGGCAGAATGAGTTGACATGCCTCTCATTTCAAGTTAAGAGTTTGGGTAGTGCGATGTACTCAGAGCATTCATGACCAGGAGTGTTTAAATCCCATAACCGAGACATCCATATGTTTTCTTTGATCGTACAGGTTCCTTACTTGTTTGGTTTTTTATGGTGTCCGCTCAGACTTATCCCTCTTACCATTGTCATCTAAACCCACAGTTGGTTCGAGTCTCCCTTGCCACAGTCTTTTTGAGCCCGTAATGGCCCATGTCATCTGAGTAGAGTCGAATGGCTCTCAAACATTGCTCCTTTATGATGATGTGAGTGATGATCTTAAGAGCCAGGGTTGGGATATGTTTATTAAGAAGTTCCAGGGGTATAACTTGCAAGTGGACAAAGAATTTTCCCTTACATTTGATGGATACAGAG
>ML788913.1:56116-98610 GCA_009831015.1 Picea engelmannii | reverse complement strand
TATACAGACATCCCCATTCTCCAAGCAAAGATCAAATCTCTCACGACTCTCAATGAATCGTTGGAAAATGAAAACCGTGAACTCAAGGCCAATGAACAGAGGCAAGCAAAGCATCTCAAAAGGACAAGCAATATTGTTATAAAAAACGTTGACAGTGTAAAGGTCGTGATAAATTCTGAGATATCGTGATCCAATTTTTGTTATTAGTTAAATGGTAAGATTGATTTTTGTTATATTCATGCTTTATTTGTTGTTTATTTAATCAATTTAGATTGATTTGGATTTATGTTACCAATAATAAGACTGGCTACAAAATCGAGAGATTATGTAGCCAAGTCATTTTTTCCATATAAATATAGAAATTGTTAGTTAATGAAATGTTTAACTTGCTCTCATTTCGTTTTTTCAGGACAGGGTGTATCTAATTGTTGATCTTATGGGATGGAGTATGCTCGACTTAGTGGAGTAGATATCTCTTTTGCTTATTTTGTGAATAGGAGAGAACTTTTATAATTTGATCAAGTGGCTCTAAGCCCTCTATATTTGTAATTTTTAGATCTTTTTGAGATCTGATCCTATCTTGGAAGATAGGAAGTTTAGTTTTCATAAACTCTTTAAATACTCTATATTTTGTAAAGGAAATCATCTTGGCCTAGGGAAGAAGATGGATGAGTGATTCCAAGAATTAATGAAACAACATATATGCATTTTGGCTTTAGCCTTTTGTAAATGATGTTTTCATTTATGTTTTGTTAATCTTGATATACTAATAGGTATGATAGATTTAGACTTAATTATCTATTGTGTTTGGGATACATATATTATAAATATCATTTCCTGCTCTAGATATAAATACTGTGATCATATCTCCAATTCGAATGATAGGATTTATCTTTTGAATTTTAATTGAATGATGAAATGCAATAAGTTACACTCAGATTTATTGTGTTGTAATTATGTGCAATTATAAGATCATAGGGTTCAATTTATGTTTCCTCCTCTGTCATTAAACCCCAACTGTCAATACATATTTTGAATTTATTTAAAACAATCATAAATTCCATTTCATATTTTTCTCTTGGGCGTGGTAGTCAGATATTCTTCACTCATACAGACGCTTGGATACATCTCACAAACTAACAACAGGTTAGCTCCTTTGTCTTTTTCAATTCTGTCATTTACATATTAACGACACTAGAATGTTTGGTTCAACTTTTGACTACCTGCACGTCTGCGCTTCATAGTTTATTCAATTCAAGATTAGTTAGATTTATGAAAGAAAACAAAAAGATTTAAATGTTCTTTCTTTATCTTCTTCTTAAAAGAAATCATTTTCACATTGATTTCATAAGTTTCGATTAAAACTTGCAATTTGTAAATGATGTACATAAGTGAGATTTGCATATTTTCTTCTTAAATACACATGCAATAGTTATATTAGAGTATATGTACATATATAATATAGTGTTAGAAATTAATTACTTATTTCTTTTTCTTGTTTTTTTTTTAGGACTTTAGATTGGCTAACGGAGCCATTAAACCCGTCAAAACGAGTTATACCAAATGGCTTGGGTTATTTAGACAACCCCGGATTGGAATCGTTCTCCCAATTGATGGACGGTCATTTTCGCACGCCAACACGTTTCCTCCAAACTTGGCTTGTAGATTAGTATAATGTCTTTGAGCACTTGTCCAGATAAAAGGGGGTTTTATGCACATGTTTAATAAAATTGATAATTAGATGTGATTGACATTGCTATGATCCCTGTGACTTATGAGCCCATGGAGGGCATATTTGTTGATGTTTCAGGACCATACCTGATGGAAGGTACCCAGATGGACAGGTACACATGGGGATATGATTAGTTCGGACCTCCATGGGGCCGAAAGCCCACTAGATGGATGTTGAGACCCTAGCAGGGGGAAGAGACAAGTCATAGGGTTTGCGCTAGAGAAGAGGAGGACGTTCCACCAGAGGCAGCTTGGCAAAGCCTTACCCAGGGGGTTTGTTCCTTTTCCACCAGGATGTTGGCCTTGGAAGGCCCATGATGTCACCTAGGACACCTTATGATGTCATCCAGCACTATGGAGGTTTTTGGGAGGCAATTATGTGCCAAAGTGGCACGTGTGGCATGTTCTTGAGGCCCAAGAAGGCCAAATGTTTTGCCCCAGGAAGCCAATGTTTCCCTAAAAGGGCCTAACGCCACCCTAAAAGGGCATGACGTATTCATCTTTTCTTGATTTAGGGTTTGATTTTGGCATTTAATGTAAAAACAATATTATTATGTAAATTTGGCCTTGTCGACCTTTTGTGACCTAAAAAATAAAATTAAGGGCATTGCTACTGTATAAATAGAGAGCTAAAACTCTCTTTTTTCTCATCATCTTTCACTCACACTTGTGTGAGGTCTAAAATTTGCTCCCTTCTAGGGTTTTTGGCTGAAATTTGCTAGTGTGCACTTGTTGGAGGCTTATTTTGGCTATCTTTGGCATTTTTCTTGGTGGAAGATTTATAACTAGGGTTTGGCTTGATGAATACTTGGTAAATGTAAGTGAATTTATGCAATCCTTCCCTTACTTGAATGGTTATGGTGTTTTAATTACATTTTGTTAATGAAATTGTTGGAATAAACCCTAGGAAATAAGCACATGTTGGTGTCCTTAGTTTAGTTCCCTACTAGATTATGCCAAGGAGTCATTTTATTTGTCGAAGACATTACTATGGCCTTGCCATTGCAACACGCTATCATTTTATCTTCACCCTAACCGATTTTACTTTTCTATTGAGCTAAAGAAGGAGGAAAATGTGCTAAGTCCTAGGGTTGCCTAGACCTTAGTAAGTCATTTTCCCCTAGGGTTTGATGGTTGAAGCCTTGGATTACCAACACTTCATCCATCAAATTCCTCTTGTCTTTGGCCCTACTATTATCATCTGGTTCCTTCAATTCTTTCCGCTATCTTTTGACTCCATTTTCTCTATGAATGCACTGATCTAAGATTTCTTGCTTGAGTGCTTTGATCACAACCTTCAAACATCCAATATCTATGAACAACTACTAACACACTCTAACCCTAGCTTAGATTGATTTCCTAACCCTATTGATGCTATTATCCATTTGAGTTATAGTCATACTTTGCAACAATTAATGTTTCTTCAAACAATTGAAAGATTGGCTAATGTATAGTAGTCCTTGCTTCTAATGAATGTTGGTATTGTGACATTGATGATAAATCATTCTAATTCATTTTGAAGCTTATTTAAATCATTTATTGTGAATTAATTTATTGTGATTATTGCTACTACACATATTTAATTGCTTCATCAATATATTAGTCAATTGTTTTATTTGATAAAGTATCCAATTATATGAAGTACTAACCAGCAAGTGACCTTGAAAATATAGTTTCATGTTGCTTTGTTCCAAGTAGGTACATTTCTGGTTGTTATTATCTTTTATTGGTTGTTTAGCCAGACTTTCTGATCGGTGGTGACTTGTGAGAGGGAAACTTTTACCTTGGCCTTTACCCTTTACCTTCTCAAAACCCCAGGTCACCGGGGATGTCTCCCCTGGGCCTACCACCCTTGATAGAAAGATAAATCCTATTGAGGTGACACTGATAGGATAGTCTCTCATTACATCAGTTTGTCTTCTTTTACCTTTCCTTTACTTCTAACTACATAACATTTTGGCATTGTTGCCGGGGAACACTGAGTCAATTTTCCTCAAAGACAACACTTTTTTGGTAAGCCTTTCCTCAAGAATCTTTATCTTAGAAACTTACCTGGTGACTCCACTAAGGATGATTCCCTTATTTCTTTGATAATTTCAAGAAAATTATCTGGTGACTCCACTGATGATGAAGCCAACTATGACTTCTCAATGGGACCCGGGAAACTTCAAACCTTTGGACATGAGTAAAATCATGGGATACCCTCAACAATTGCCCCCAAAGTATGAAAAGTGGCTCCCTAGATTCATTGGTAGTGATGGGGAAAGTGTCAACTATCACATGGGTTATTTTGGGGCTTTCTTTCAACTCCATCCTATCAGTGATGATGTTGAATATTTGGCAATGAAACTCTTCTCTGCCACTCTTCATGGGAATGCTAGAAAATGGTATGATGATCTCTCTATTTCTAGCATCACATCTATGGACCAGTTAGAAGAAACCTTTCTCAAAAGGTGGGGTATGAAATTGAAAGATATCCAAGTATGCAAAACAAACTAAAAATGAGACTGCCTGGGATTTCCAGGATAGATTTGAGATATTGCTATATCAAATTCCTAGAAACCTTCATCCTGACGAAATGTACCTTGTGTATCTCTCTACCAATGAACTCTTGGTGCATTTAGGGTTTCTCCTAAGTAAAAAGAGGCCAAAAACACTCTATGAAGCTTATAACATGGCCATGCAAATCGAGGAAAATATATCTTTGTCCAAGGGAGAACACATTTTCTCCCTAGTGACCAAAATCAATGACCCTAAAGGTATCCTAGTCACTTTTAGTTTGGAAAGTTTAGTTTCCCTTGAAACCTTTACTTCTAATTTCCAAGAAGAAAGGGAACATATTTTTGACCAGCAAAATGCTAAGGGAAAAGATATTGATGAGGTTTTCCAAGAACAAAGGATCGTTGAAGACACAGTTGAGGAGATGGAACCCAAGCAAGATGATGAAGTGTCGACATACTCTCCTCTGTCTGATGAATCCATCCACGATCCTTTTCCCCCTGCACAAGAAGAAACAAACATAGTAAGTTACCCTCCTCTCCATAATTTTGATGATTCTCTACTTTATGATTTAGGAAATGAGGAGGAGATGCATGAGACCTTGAATATTTTGAATCCTTCATGTTATGATACAGATAATGACACAGTTGATATTGATGAGTTCATACATGTTGGAATACGTAAGTGGGATGTATTTGGTTATGACATGGACCCCATTTATGAAATTGAGAGTCATTTCCAATTGTTTCCTTTATAGTTATCACAACAGGTTACTCTTGACCAAGGGAAACAAGGAGATGATATAATTACTGATACTTTCCAAACACCCAAGGTTGACCTATTCCTATATTTTCCTGATACTTTTTGGTC
Organism: Picea engelmannii; assembly: GCA_009831015.1. Taxonomy (NCBI): domain Eukaryota; kingdom Viridiplantae; phylum Streptophyta; class Pinopsida; order Pinales; family Pinaceae; genus Picea; species Picea engelmannii. The sequence goes on along the minus strand of ML788913.1, from coordinate 93,510 downwards.
ATACCTTCAGGTTTTTGATGAATGCTCCTCTGAGCACTTGAATTTATTCCATGAAGAAGATTATCAACCATTGTTGTGCTCGTATATTGATAGGAGTAAGGACATCATTTTCCCATAGAAGGATCCTTGTGACAACTTTCTCTAGCCACCTCTGATTACTTTACTTTTCTATGTCTCTAAAGGTGTATTTGGTGAGTATGTTTTTTGTTTTAAGTTTCCTCTGAGGCAAACCCTAGAGTTCAATGGTGGGTTGAATACTTCAAGAATAAGTTTTTCATATCATCTTTTTAACCTCCCCATCTACTAGACACTTGTCAATCCTTTCCCACATTTCAGATTATGAGGACGTCTTAGGTAACCAGCTTGCAGACCTTTTGAGTCAGTTTTCTGAACCTTTGAATTTTCACGATCCCTTCCTGAAGTGGATTGAGCACTTTCCTCAAAGAATGACTTGGCATGATTTTATCCCTCCCACCCGCCTCCATGAGTTATACTTTATGATTTCCAATGATACGATACATTCTCTAATCCGTGTTATTTTTGTGCTTAACTTATCACTGTTTTGGTTTATGATGAAGCATAGAGGCATGTATTGTGAGACATTGCTAGGATGGTTTCACTGGTCATTTGACTACACCAAGAATTCAGTCGACAGGTGAGTACAAGTAAGTAGGCATTTGCATTCATTGTATATACCATTTTCATTTCCTGCTAAAATAGTTTTTTTTCACACTTGTATATATGCTTTCTTTCATTCTTTGATATATATGATCCGGGGGTGATTTCACCACCCCAAATGAATACTAAGAGCTTTATGTTGATATCAAGTAGGTCACATGTTATGCCAAGAGATGTTGAGGTTCTCATGCGCTCTATAGTGAGTACATGTCCATGAGTTGGAGCCAGATGTTATCCCCCATTTTAGGGATAACTAAGGAGATTATGTCTCGAGGCCCACAGGTCCTAGACATGGAGTACTGAGAGACATATATACTTGAGCATGGCCCCGTAGGGCCCATATTTTCATTCTTCAACACCTCCACTTTGTCAGCAGCATCAACATCCGTCACCTCAGCCTAGTCCTGTAGAATAAATGGATCTTCCTCCATGAGGTAATGAGTCTGGGTATCATGGTATGTGTCACTTTGATCCTCAAAACCTTTGAATATGTGAATTCAATTCTTTTTTGTTTCTAACAGGTGCTTGGATCTTATACCTATCCACTTGACCATATCTAGGGGGAATGACAAGATGTCCTAGTAATATTCTGCCCATAGGTTTTGATTTTCCACAGGGGGGATTCATGAGAATCCATTGTCTGCTCCCACCATACTTACCACTTTCCATCCTTTTCCCACTCATCCATCCCATTACATTGGTCTGGGCATTGGGTTAGCCAAATATTTATGGGTTTCACCTTACCTTGTGGGAAGAAGGGACTAAAGGCCCWGAGGGTAAAAGTAGCTAGAAAAATATAGAAGCCAAAGAATGAAACCTCGAGATTCTTCGCCCARGGATCCTYGAGAAAGCAGTAAAATGCTTCTCAGCAAGAAACATAGGGACCCATAAAAAATAATAAAACAAAACCTAGTTAGAGTATAATGGGTCTCATCACGAGCTAGCCTGTAAGGTCCATAGGCATGTAGCGGTATGACACTACCAGTAGTTGGTCACCATGCCAGGGTAGTGGCTCTTGGTGGCATAACCAAGAGAAAGGGGGTCTCATCACGAGCCAACCTTCTCATTTTCGTGAAATGCTTGTGGGTAACATTTCCACCACTGGTCACCACGCCAGGGAATGTCCCTTAACTAGCTTCTTGAAAGAAAAAGAAATAAGAATAAATATAAAAGGCATGAATGGGCTTGGAGACATTTTCATCCATGACAAGTGCAGCTCACCCTCTACAGAGGCACCCACAGGTAAKCCATGCATTTCCCTGCTATCATTGCACCCCTTTCCCAGACATCCCTTATCCACTTCACCCACTCACATGGATTAGACTTGATCTCTCCCAGAAACACCCCACATTCAGTGAACATTAGCCTAATAGGAAACCCTAGCATTTCCTCCAAAATTGGCTTGTAGATTAGTATAATGTCTTTGAACACTTGTCCAGGTAAAAGGGGGTTTTATGCACATGTTTAATAAAATTGATGATTAGATGTGATTGACATTGCTATGATCCCTATGACTTATGAGCCCATGGAGGGCGTATTTGTTGATGTTTCAGGACCATACCCGATCGAAGGTACCCAAATGGATAGGTACACATGGGGAGATGATTAGTTTAGACCTCCATGGGGCTGAAAGCCCACCAGATGGATGTTGAGACCCCAACAAGGGGCAGAGACAAGTCAGAGGATTTACACCAAAGAAGAGGAGGACATTCCACTAGAGGCATCTTGGAAGAGCCTTACCTAGGGGGGTTGTTCATTTTCCACCAGGACGTTGGCCTTGGAAGGCCCATGACGTCACCCAAGACACCTTATGACATCATCTAGCGCTATGGAGGTTTTTGGGAGGTAGTTATGTGCCAAAGTGGCATGTGTGGCATGTTCCTGAGGCCCAAGAAGGTCAAACATTTTTCCCCAGGAGGCCAATGTTTCCCTAAAAGGGCCTAACTTCACCCTAAAAGGGCATGACGTCTTCATCTTTTCTTGATTTAGGGTTTGATTTTGAAATTTAATGTAAAAACAATATTATTATGTAAATTTGGCCTTGTCGGCCTTTTGTGACCTCAAAAATAAAATTAAGGTCATTGCTATTGTATAAATAGAGAGCTAAAACTCTCTTTTTCTCATCATCTTTCACTCACACTTGTGTGAGGTCTGAAATTTGCAGCCTTCTAGGGATTTTGGCTGAAATTTGCTAGTGGGCACTTGTTGAAGGAGGCTTATTTTTGTTATCTTTGGCATTTTTCTTGGTGGAAGGTTTATAACTAGGGTTTGGCTGATGAATACTTGGTAAATGTAAGTGAATTTCTACAATCCTTCCCTTACTTGAATGGTTATAGTGTTTTACTTGCATTTTGGTAATGAAATTGTTGGAATAAACCCTAGGAAATAAGAACATGTTGGTGTGCTTATTTTAATTCCTTACTTGATTATGCCAAGGAGCCATTTAATCTGTTGAAGACATTGCTAGGGCATTTCCATTGCAACACCCTATCATTTTGTCTTCACCCTAGCCGATTTTACTTTTTTATTGAGCTAAAGGAGGAAAACATGCTAAGGCCTAGGGTTTCCTACACCTTAGTAAGTCATTTTCCCCTAGGGTTTGATGTTTGAAGCCTTGGCTTACCAACACTTCATCCATCAAATTCCTCTTGTATTTGGCCCTGCTATTATCATCTGGTTCCTTCAATTCTTGTCACTATCTTTTGACTCCATTTTCCCTATGAATGCACTGATCTAAGATTTCTTACTTGAGTTCTTTGATAACAACCTTCAAACATCCAATATCTTTGAACAACTACTAACACACTCTAACCCTAGCTTAGATTGATTTGCTAACCCTTTTGCTACTATTATCCATTTGAGTTATAGTCATACTTTGCATCAATTAATGTTTCTTCAAGCAATTGAAAGCTTGGCTAATGTATAGTAGTCCTTGCTTCTAATGAATGTTGATATTGTGACATTGATGATAAATCATTATTGTTCATTTTGAAGCTTCTTTAAATTATTTATTGTGAAGTAACGTATTTTGATTATTGCTACTATACATCTTTAATTGCTTCAACAATATATTAGTCAATTGCTTTATTTGAGAAAGTCTCCAATTATATGAATTATTAACCAGCAGGTGACCTTGCAAATATAGTTTCATGTTGCTTTGTTCTGGGAAGGTACATTTCTGGTTCTTATTATTTTTTATTGGTTGTTTAGCCAGACTTTTTGATCGGTGGTGACTTGTGAGAGGGAAACTTTTACCTTGGCCTTTACCCTTTACCTTCTCAAAACCCCAGGTCACCGGGGACGTCTCCCCTAGGCCTACCACCCTAGATAGAAAGAGATATCCTATTGAGGTGACAGTGATAGGATAGTCTCCCATTACGTCATTTTTTCTTCTTTTACCTTTTCTTGACTTCTAAGTACAAACTACGTGATAACAAGGATCACTTTTACAATGAAGTTACTTTATAACAGAAAAGTTGCATACAAAATAAATAACTCTAAAATAAAATATTAAAGCTATTTATAGTGATTCACTTTTATACTTTAAGTGAAATACACTTTACTGTCGGATTATTGAGAGGGGGGTTGAATCAGTAATAGAGAAATCTAATCCTTTTTATCCATATAATACAAGTGTTATATCAATGTAGCATTATCATCCAATATTTGCAGATTAAATAAACAATGAACAAATGAACAATCATACACATACACAGTACACCAGTGTTTTTACATGGAAACCCAAAGCAAGAGAAAACCACATAATGTTTTTTCTTATATGTCTTGAAGAATTACATTCATTGGAAGCACCAACTTCCTTTGTTTTCCAGTTGCAACTAGAAGGAGGCTCCAACCCCCTAGTTTCTCAAGCTACAACCTGAGGGAAGCTCCAACTCCCCAATTCTATGGCTACAACTAGAAGGAGGCTACAACCCCTTATGTTCTCCGGCTACAACCCCCTTGTCCTTGCCCTGTCCAACTGCCCTGAAGTATATGTAGAATGATGGAACCACTATCACACTATCACTGTGAGATATACCATTGTACAACTTTATCAATCTGTACCACTAACCTGCAAACAACTTGTACAACAACCCTGTAATCAATCTGTACTTGAACTAAAAATGTGTCAAAAAAATACAATAGGTATGCGACCTGTAGTGTTGTTTCATGCGTATGTACATGCCCTATCTGTTATGCAGCCCGCATATGTACGCAACCAAACTGTTATGCATCCCGCGTATGCCTTCTGAAAACTAGGTTTTTCTTTCTTCTGAAAACTTATGACCCTCTGCAACTTCTTTCACATAGATATGCAACATGTCACTGTATCCAGACTGTAACTGTATCCTATGCATGCATCCTCATACATAACCTTTACCCAAATCATATATATATCTCTTTAGTCATGTGCCATATAGGTGTGTGTAATCATGAACAAGTATTATAACTCTCACATGATCTAGTCATCAAACCCTTTCTGATATTTAACCTCTCAATACATCAACCACTTCATAAATACAAGCTCTCAACCATGTACCACAAACCCTTATCCATATGCCAAGAAAAACAATATGTGCCTCAATTCTAACAAGAATTATCAATGATAAATATACCAACACTGTATTTCTATAGATGACTTATACAGAAGATCCCATGCAGCCACTAGTCTCTCTAGGGATAATCCTCAAATCTCCATAACCATTTCTCATGCATACATAAAAATTCAAATATTCATAGAAATAAGACATACCTTTTGAACCAATGGATAGATCTAATGTATTTGAGAACTATAGACCTTCGTGGGAGCCTGATCTTAAAACCTATGCATCTTCATCTTCTCAAGTTTCCATAGATTTACCAACATGTACGCACCATAATACACTTCCAACCCACGTATGTACGCACCATAATACACTTCCAACCCATGTATGTACGCACCCTAATACACTGTCAGCCCACATACGCCTCAATATGTACACACCCTAATACATTGTCAGCTCATGTACGCCTCGGAAATTAGGGTTTTTTAGTATTCGTTGTAATTTCGAAACTTTCTCCGTCAACCCTTCGTACTACCTCATACTTTCACAACTTCATATGTATCAATGAGTACTTGCAATAAGCCTTACACAATAAAAGATATTCAATGTGTTCAAGTGTGTTTAAATGAGAGATCCTTGCCTCTTATCTAAAATTTCATGCAGCATCCCACTTTTCTTATTTTAGGGAGTTCTACATTAACTTTATTATTTAAATAATCCTCTTTGACTTTATCATTTCACTTTATTATTTAAACAATTTATTCTTTGTAAGCACTTTGACTTCTTTGACTTTTGGGGGCTTCTAGACAACATATGAGGGTCCTCCAACTTCGTAAGGCCATAACTCTCAAACCGTGAGGAGTTATGTGACATTTCACATACCACCGGAAATGGCATGACATGTACTATCCATATAGAATAGTCTTACCTACAAATATATCAAAACTCATACCATTATCCATCAAACAAACTTGGGTTCATTACCCAAACCTTTGTGCTACCGGAATTCGCTACCAAACTTTCTTCAAGGGTTGACATCAATAACAACTGACCCAATTAATCAACATTTACAATTGAGCATGAACTTTTTCAAAAAGAGTAATAAAATGAGAGACTTGAACTCAAAACCTCTTACTTAATGAAGCAAATTTTAACCAAATGGGCTAGCAAAACATATTGTATTTTTTAGCAAGAGGATTGGGGGTGTTGTTGATGTTGTTGTTGTGGAAGACGAACTTGGAGAGCGTGCTAAAAAAAACTCTTTTCATACAAGAATTTTTTTTCACTTCTCGGTGACAACAAGGGTTAGATCTCAGTTAGTTTACCCGAAAAATGCACATTTTCCTATATGTTTCTGATTTTCCGAGATCGCATAGGGTGTGGGGAAAAGAGAATACGCAGATCGAAAAGAGTAGAAACTCGGAAACAAACAGTATAAAAAAATAATACTCTACAAAAAATTAAAAATGGCGTATTCAGGATTTATACCTTCGGATCTCACTGAAAAAGTTGTATCTTGGGAAAACATAAACCTTTTCGAGTGAAAAAAAAAGTGTTCCCGACTTAAACGAGTGCTCCATATGCAATGGAACAGTCCTCTCATCCTAGAAATGTATGAAAATTGCAGAAAATGGAGATGAGGCAACTCGGCTTCACGATCTCGATCTACAATAGGAGCGGGTCTTCAAATTGGCTCTAATACCATGTTCAAAAACACGAGTATTCCAACTGAGGACGAACACCTTCAGTAACCACTCACACAACTAGATCAAAGATCAACACACCGATGTTTTGACATGGTAAAAACCGTATGGGGAAACATCCATGACCACAACGAACGCGACCACTTGGAGTAGTTTATTAATGAAAAAGAAAAAGATTATAGAGATATTTTACAATAGATTTTCTCACTATCGATCATCGACAAATGACCCTTCGTGCTCTTTAAATAGAGATCATGGACCAATCGGGTGCTAAGCCATAGATCAATGGTCATTAAGATCGAGGATAATATGAACCGTCGGATCACTCTATGTCGGGAACATATCTTGACCATCGGATTTCCTAACTACAAATGCATACTAATGCATACTAAAGAAACACACTTTTACCTAACGAATCATTAGACCAAGTAGATCTTAACTAAATCCTAAGTGTCTAAATATCCTAACAGAGGATGTGATCAGTGCCTTGGGATATGTGTACTTCCTCTAGAGCTATGAGATTGCCTCACAAAATGTGAAACTGAGTGAGCATCTATAGAATCATATCTGATAGTAGATGGCCAGAGTGTGATGAATATATAAGATAAGGATCCATGCGTAGGCATACAGTAAGTGTGCTATACATAGGTGTGACAATTTTTACAAAAGAGTAACGCTTTTACACCATATACAAATGGGTAAGCGAGACTAGTAGCTTCCCTAGATCATATGTCCTAGTAGATCCAACCCAATATGGTCATATACCAACCTAGATCATAAATGATTGGCCTGATGAAGAGTTACCAAACTCAAGGGGCATTCGGTTAGAGCCATAAAAATAAATTCCTATCCTGAAATGGGGACTAAAAGGATGAGCCATGACTGACCATAAGGGGTCTAGAGATACTACATAGTCTCCCCATTAATACATAGAACATATAAGTGTGGTCCAATACAATACATAAGTGCAATTAGAACCACACTTTTGTATCATTATGATACAATAAGGCACATAATCTACTCATATTATGGTCCACATTTGACAAAAAAATGTAGGGTACACTTAAGTGAATATGAGGTGTAACAAGTGGCTCCAACTTGGGGACTTGTGCTCATCTCAAGAGTGCATGAGAACTCTACAATCTGCAAAAATTTTAGACCTGAAAAAATTCTCAACTAATGGATTGCAAATAAAGGGGAGGGTGAAGACACAAATGATTTTTCCCCTCCCTTAAGAGAGAAATAAATCCATGTGTAAATGAAATCTATCCATGCACATTTTACTAGCACAATATCTTAGAGAAAAATATGTACATGTAAGCAACACTTTTATTTTTATTATAAACAAAAATAAAATGAAAAAATCAATGAAGCGAGACACAAGTAAGAAAGGCTAAGAAAATTACTATAGTACAAGGATTCCCCATGGCATCATATATCACCTTGAAAGAACATCTTTAAAATTTTTACATTCACAGGAAAAGGCAGTGGCTCACCATCTAGATGACTCAAATAAAAAGAATTATAACTTGCAAAATATTCAATTTTGTAAGGACCCAACCAAAGAATTTCAAACTTACTGTGTTGACCTGTCTTTCCATTTTTTTTGTTCCACATAAGAACAAGATCATCTTTCTCGAAATTTTTTAGGAAATTTTTCTTGTCAAACTTTGTCTTCATCTTTTCTTGATTCTTTGCTAGATGATCAAAGGAACGTCTTTAATTCTTGTCAATATTGATCAGTTGGTTGATTTTGTTTTGCACTACATCTTGGTCAAATGAGAACTATTGCATTAACTTGTAAACTGATATATATAGGTGAACCGGCAATGTTACATACACCCTATAAACTAACTCAAATGGATTCTCTCGAGTAGATTCTTTCTTAGTTATTTTGTCATCCCATAGAGTATAATTTATTTTTCTATCCCAACCTTTATTGTTGTCCCCTAACGCCTTCTAAATAATGGTCATCAAATTCTTATTACTTGACTTAGTGAGACCAATTCCTCAAGAGTAATAGTTGGAAGAGTGGGATAAGACAATGCCATAGTTGAAGAAAAATGATGAAAACTTTAAATAACTAAAATCTTTGGCATTCTCGACAATAATATTTGATGGCACTATGAAGCGAGTGATGATATTTTCTTCCAAAAATTCCATGACAATCTTATTTGTGGCTCTCTTGGTTGGTATGGCTTCAACCCAATTTGTAAAGTAATTTGTAGCCATGAGAATCCATTTATAACCATTTCTAGAATTGTCTTTAAATTATCTTATAAAATCAAGGCCCTTTTGTTGGAAGGGTGCTTCCACTACCACTACTACAAAGGAAGGGTTGTTATCTTCTGCTATCTCTAGAAGTCACCCTCAGACTGCAAATGAGGTGAGTCTAGAAACATTTGAATATAGGTGTCTGAATCTGTTCGTGTTTAAGTGAATGGGTCAAAATGACGAGAAAGAGAGAAGGGGAAGAAAAGGTCGATAAAATTGTCTTGTTGGGCATGGAGTCAACATATCCTAAATATTGAAGGCACTTAAATTGTTCATCAAATAAAAGTTGTATATGATAACAGGTAGAAAAACTAATAAAAAAACACAATAGTAGAATGTTCATAAAACGAAATATCCTTTCAGTCAAATGAAATTTAAAGAAGGATTCAATAATAACACTGACAAAATAGGCATGCTACAGCAGAATCTCTACTTCTCATAGATCTACCTATCAATGACAAGTTTTGATTCTCAAAATCTGCATTTTATCCAAGTAGAAGAAAAGAAAAACAAAATAGAAAGACATATTGATAAAACAACCCTCATAGATCTTCAATGGCATAAATATATTAAAAAGAACATGCCTCATAGGCTTACAATCATATATCCAAATTTTTGTTCTAAGTCCCTCTCGAGTCTTTTTTCCCCCTCTCTTACTCAGGTTCCTCTATCCTTAAATAGCAGAGTATAATTAACATATTATTCTTTTTTCTAGGAAACAATCCTAACTGAAAACAAATCTATGATCTCTTTGCAAAAAATATGGGACAAATAAGGTCGAATGCCCTCAAATTATGTATTTTGGAGGCTTCTTGATAGTTGCTCTGCCACTTGTAATCTGTCTGGAAACCAAAATTTTGCATCAAAACATGGAGCTTCCCCCTTGAATGATGCCACCTGTGTAGATGCTAAGACTTTGACTACTGAATTTCTTGCTGGAATGTGCTTCAGGGTATAAGATTCGATCTTTAGTTTGTTGATTTCATGCCTGGAAATGTCTTCGAATGATGATTTTTCTCCTAGAAAGGTTGTGCATGATCTGCTTTGATTTCCATCTAATCCTTCTAAATCTGGATATAATCTTCCATCATATGTGCATTAAAGTAATCCATGACCTACACTACTGGTGACCAGGGTGTGTCAATATCCGAAATTCCTTTCACTGGATGAAGAACCAAAATCTGTGCATTGACATCCGCATAAGAAGCACATTCTCAAACTATGCACCAAACAAATATCTGGCAACCTGACTGTACTGATAACAAACTTTTTATTGCCATTTGGCACTATTTTTTCAAAGGATGTGGTGCGTTGGTGGAAATTGGCTAACCGTAGCGTTTCATTTGGGTACTTTTGTCAACAACTAATGCTGATATTATTCATTTGGAAAATGATCTGGAGACAATCCGAACGGTTAGGCATTTGGATCGACACTTATATACTTATCGCCATACTCGACAGCATCCAGCGAGCAAATCGATCAATAATGGGCACCCTTATCAATTTGATGATATCATCCCTTAGTGTTGGCCATATATGTTGTTTAGCATATGATGTGGCTCAGCTTCTTGGTGATCATCATGCATGGGACATATATTCCACATGAACTAAAAACAAAGAAACTATTTTGTTCATATACAGCGGTGCCTTTTATATTTCTCGACGCGTTGTGCAGGAAGTTTCTCTTTGTGGGATTTCATGGTATACTTGTGCGTGAATTTGACACTTTGATGATATGGAAGCTTGGTTCAATGTAGTGTTTAGTGGTCTGTAATGTTGCCACGTGGATGAAATGAGGCTTGGTTCAATGTAGTGTTTAGTGGTATGTAATGTTGGTATCTTGGATTTTTCAGCTTGATGATAAAAAAAAAAAAACATTTTGCAAAACCACACAAAACAAACAAAACAACATAAACATACGACTAAACTCCATTGTTTTTTAAAACTTTAAAACAAAATAAGGATAAGGGTTTTAAAACTTTAAAACAAAATAAGGATAAGGGAAACTCCGAGAAATTTGTGAGAGAGAAATTTGTGAGAGAGTAATGAAGTTGGAAAAATTGAAAGAGCATAAGGTTGACCTTGAAAAATGGACAATTTGACTTAAATGACAGACCCGACGTTTTGCAGCATTCAATGGATTGAGGATTAAGGAGATGAGGAAATGACAAAGTTGACCCAATTTAGTGAAGAGTAAAAAAAAGAACTTGAAGGTTATGAGGAATGGATATAAAATCGTTGAAGAAGTTATGATGATTTTTTAGTGCGCTACAAGAATGGTAATGTTCTTGCAGCAAAGCAACGTCATGAATGTAAATTTAGGTATTAACACCTGCGAAGAGCTGACAAGGTTGGAACAATATTACAAACTTGTGGACATCTGAGAATATAGTTGACCTATAGTAGCCACCTCTTAAAATCTTGTGGGTGGTGGTTCTTGTTGAATGGTTCCCACCACATAGCCCCTTATGAAACTCATCCATTAAATTATTATATGCTTTAGGGTCTACACATTTGAGAATCAATCCATTTGGATTTTTCCATACAAGGCCTTGATTGATAAAAAAAAAATGGAGGCCTTAAATCTTAACACTCTTCTTTTATGATTTGTTAGGAGATTCATACGTTTAAGATTCTTAAGGTGATAAATGATATCCGCATACCAATCATGATGTTCCAATTCTTCCAACACTACTGAGATCATATGGCAAGGGTCTTCTTTCATTCTAAGGGAAAAAAATATCCTTCTACCATGATCTGGGCTAATCCTTGGCCCTCGATCAACTTTGTGTGTTTAATTTCCAAATCATACTCTTGAATATTAGACACCCACTAGAATCTAGTTCCCAAACAATCTTGTTGAGCCAAAATATCTTTTACTAAAGAATGGGGAATGTAGGGAATTTTCTTTGAGTAATCCACATAGGTTTGGAAATTCTTTAGCGACTTAAAAAGAGCATAGGATTGTTGCTTCGTAATGGAATACTTCAACTTGGAATCTCTAAAAACTTTACTCGTAAATGTTATAGGCTTCTATTCACCTTGATATTTATTTTGAATAAAAACACCCATAATGGTGTCATGGAAGCGAAAGAGAAAACTTGGAAATCCTTCGAATAATATGGACTCACTAACATAGGATATTTCACAATGACCTATTTAATAGATTCAAAATCTTACTTTAGATTTTCATCCCATTTTAAAACCACATATTTCTTAAGAAACTTGTTTATGGGATTAGTTATTTTGGCAAAATTTTGGATAAATATTCGGATAAAATTGTTTTTTTCCAAAAAATGATTGTAGGGATTTCTTTCTTATTTTAGGGAAAAGATATTCCTTTGATACCTTTAATCATTTTATGGTTAACCTTTACCACACCCTTTGAAACTATATTCCCAAGAATATTTCCTTCAAGAACCCCAAATGTTGACTTCTTCGGGTTCAACGATATTCCATACTTGCAACATCTTTCAAACACTTGCCTTATATGTCAACATGAGAAATTCTTTATTTTGAAAACATGGTGAGATCGTCTTGATATATCTCAATTATTTTTCTCATAAGATCTCTAAATGCATAGTCCATGGCTCTCTGAAAAGTGGAAACTACATTAATTAAACCAAAAGGAATCCTTAAATACTCAAAAGTGCCCCAAGGTGTGGTAAAGGAAGTCTTTAATCTATCATCTTCATTTACCCACACTAGATTGTAGCCTGAAAATCCATCCAAAAATAACATCACTACCAACCCTATAATTTTTTTCAATAAATGCTCTATGTTGGGCAATCGGTAATTATCATTTTTAGAGGATACATTTAGATTCCTAAAATCAACACATGGTATAATCTTGCCTGTATTTTTTCTTATCACTACAATGTTGGATGCCCAGGTTGAATGCCTTATAGGAGAAATTATCTTGGCTTCAAGAAACTTTTGTAACTCTTTCTGAATAAGGGGAACCAATTTTGGATTAATCTATCTCAACTTTTGTCAGAAAGGTTTTTCATCCTCCTTCTGAGGTATAGTATGCTAGATAATATCACGTTTATAAGATTTCAAATCATCATAAGACCGAGCGAAGACATCTCTATATTCTCTGATCAAATTCTCAATTTTCTTTGTTTCCTCGCTTGAAGTTCCCTTACCAACTTTTACGATCTTTGGACTTTCTAGTGAACCAATATTAACTTCCATGTACTCATCAAGTTTAACCATCTCTTTCTTTTCCTTGTACATGGCATGTTTGTTAAACATCTCGTCCAAAGGAACGAGGCCAAAGGGAAACTTGTTGTCTATTAAATTCTTTTGATACTCTACTCCTCTCCAATCAATCTCATTCTCGGAAAACTCTTGAAGATTATTAACGAATCTTATAATTTAGAAATCATCATAAAAAACTTGCCAATGTTCAACACTGTCGGGCACATAAGGTCTAAAAATGATCTCTAACTTCCCACCTTCGAACAATTCTTTGCACGGTTGAAGAGTTGAATTGGCTATAGCTAAAGCATCAACTCTCTCATTAAACATTCTATTCTCTTCTTCTGAAGACAAAGCATCAAACCATTCCATGGCATGCCACATTGCATTTGTGTACCTCTTTAATTTATCATTATTGCATGCAAATCGATTATTAACTTGTAGGATTACCAAATCAGAGTCACCCTGGATTTTCAAAATATTAACTCTCGTTTCCTTAACCATATTCAATCCAAGAAAAAGGGTTTCATACTCAACTATGTTGTTCATTGCTTCAAATTATGAATGAAAAGAATGACACAAAGTATCACCTTTGGGAGAAACAAACATTATTCCTACATCAACCCCTATTCTAGACTTAGCTCCATCAAAATTCATTTTCCAAATAATATTAACATCTTCTTGAGGAGATGTCTCAGTTGCAAGAAAAATATAGATCATAAGTCTTGTTCATAGCAAACAAATTCATGCATAGGATCTAAGGGGTCTTCTATATGATACTTTATCATTTGTTCATGGTGTAAAGTCGCATAGGTATTATCACAAGTGCAAATAGTAGCATAAGATATGTCCATTTGGATGCTACCTCCAATATCAACAACCCACTTATGAGATAAAATCATTCCCCAAGCATCCGGAACATCAATGACGAACACATCCATAGTTAGAGAAATATCCTAAAAGACCAATAATCTTACATGAAGATCCTTGATTAAACCACATACATTTACTTCTTTGGAATCCATTGCACATATGTTTCTTTATGGTATCGTGGTTTTTAATCCATCACATTAAGAGACATTAAATTCGTGGAGGCTCCAAAATCCAACACATATTTATGTAATAACAAGAATCCAACCACAAGGGATATGAAAAAGGGTTGATGGCTTGGGTTATACCTTTCTTCTTGATTCATCGTTTGAATAATGATAAGGGCTTATTCACTTTCATATACAACTTGGGTTGATTGACTTGTTACCTCAAGCCCCAAAACTTCCTTAATTTGCTCTCTTATAGAAGGAATCTTTTCCAACTCAATAATGGGAATAGGCACATTAGCATTACCCATCCAATTGGTTACATCCAACTTTAGATTAAAAGGGTTATTATTTGAAGGATCACTTTGAGGTATACCTACACTTGGTCCTATAGGTTGATCATCTTTCTTAGGAACTTTTGGAGGACCTTGTTGATCTCCTTGAGGAGGATTACCTCTTCTTTGATACATTATACCCTTAAATATATTTGCATACATTTTCTTAATTTCCTCAAGAGAAGTATTATCACAAAACAATTCAATAGCATTATGTGCTTCTATAGACTTGTCCTTGACTTGTTGCATATTTTCTTGGGACAAGAGGAACATTTTTCTTCAATCTAGCGTAGTGCTACAAGTTTCGAGGTATCCACCATTACCTTGAGAACTCACCTTCATCATTTCAATATATCTGGCACAAGTCCTCTCATCATGGAAACAATCACAACCTTGACAATAGTACAAAATATCGTGATCAATCATATTGGTTGGCTTCAATGTTGAGGTAGGTCTTTGATTTGGAGGAGGGCCCTAATACCCATTTCTTAGGAGGGAACTTTCTTTGCTATTGATTTCTATCAAGTTAAATCAATGCATTGTATTCATTGTTTGCATGGAACTCATCTCTAAAATTTCCATTCCCTCTAGGATGGCAATGAAAGGTTCAACAAAATGTACAAATTTAGGTGTAGGATCATCTCTAGCTCTAGGAGGGTTTAGAATATCCGGATTCCATGATAAGGTACAATTGTCATACAAACTCTTAGTCTTTTTGTTAGCTTCTATCAGATCACTAGGATTGGATTCATTAAGAAAGAAAATGATTTGGACTTGGAAATAATTGAGGCAATACAACAAGATGGAGGTTGGGTTAGGGCAATGAGTTTGAGGGATGTCTTGAACAAATTTATCAAATATAAGATTAAATTCACCCATAGTGTCATTTTCATTCTTTTTATATTAGTCAAAGCATTGAAAATAAACCTACAATCTTTTATTTCCAACCATTTATCAAATAAATCATTTCTACAAGCATCAAGAGAATTTATGCTATTATCAGACAATCCAATAAACCAATTTCTAGCATCTTTATTTAATGATAAAACAAAAGATTTATAGAGAACATCAATATGAGAAATCCAAGACTTATAACATAATCCATAAATGCATCCCAATGTTCTTTAGAACCAACAATGTTATCACTATGAAAAACATGAATTTTTTCCAATGAAGCAAGCAAATCATGTGGCTAGCCTGCATTATTAGCGAAATCAAATGGTTTATAACAAAAAGAAAAAACAAGGAGAAACCATTTGATTTTGAGTTAGGAAACTTCAATTATCAACAAATTATCTTCTTATATCTTGCATAGATTCAAGCCCTAATAGATTATTTAATTCTCTTGTCTTATTCCTATATATTCTTCTTCTATAATAATGCTCAAGCTCAAGCACAAGATCAAAAGTACTTTGGGAGTTAGTTCTTTTAGAGTATCTCTTTGTTATATTTTCCTTAATTGGATTCGTTAGATGAGACAATCAAGATTAACATTCAAAAAATCTCACCAAGATACACATAAAAGAATAAACCCAACAAAAATTGGGAGATGGACTTTATCCCTAAAAATGGTGCCAAAAAGGTTACCGCTTGAACTAGCACCCTTGTGAAAATTCCCAACACATGTGCTAACTAGGGCAACAAGATGGGAAGTGCACCATCGTCACCTCAATACACTTTCCCCTACACTTTATACCAACTCCTAGAATCCAAGGGGGGTATCCCAAATAATGAAGGTAAACCTATTCAAGTGAATTAAAACCATGCAAGAATATGATTTACTTTAATGAATCCACAATATATGTAATAAGATCATGCACAAGGATTTTCCAATGAATGATTACAATGCTCTAGACTCTAGAGATATACAACTAGAAACAACAACATTGTTAGGACTCAGAAATGTCACATTTATATCCTCTTTTACCTTCACCATTCCTTACATTTCATAGTCCTAATAAACCCTTTATCATACCATTTCCATAATTATATTTGGGTTTCACCTTATTATTTTCCACTTTATTCATTTTAGTATTATAAGTGAATTTATGATTAAAAATTAGAAAATTAACATATTTTCATTATATCTCAAGGTTGGATGAGTTTTATGATGTGTACAGGTATAGTTGAAGATTTCAACAAAGTCAAATATTACCACCTAGCCTCAAATTCGAATTTCATATTCAAGCTTTGAGGATTTGAAGAATATTTGGGACAATCATTCAAGCATATTCAAAGGAGAAGATCATGGAGATTTTGATGGCATATCTTATCCAAGATTTGTGAGAGATGTGTGGAGGATTTGAAGGGATCATATMTTGTAATAATAGGAAAGTGGTTGAGAGAATAGTGGATCTRTAATTATGAGACTCTTATCTTATCTTCAAGACTCTCATGTATAAAACAGAGTGTTCTCTCTTCATTTTGGGGAGAGTCAGAGATGAGAGATTAGACTTAGATTAGCTTGAAGTCTTAGAAGGGGATTCTTAGCTTTGATTTGTATTCTTTCATTTGTCATGCTTTCATGATTTGTCATTTGATTCTTGTAATGTAATTTGAGATAGCATTATTGTGTGAGCTCACATATGTCTTTTGTCATTCAACTCTTCACATGTTGTATTGCTTTCCTAGATTAATTTCTTGTTTTCCTAGTTAGTCTTTCAATGCTTTCCTAGATTAATTTCATTTCAGCAATTTACATTAGATTACTTCTACTTCAGTCTTGCATATATAGTGTGTGTGCTTCGTAAGCCTACGAACCTTGGATTGACAAATTAAATAGTTGGGCAAGTACTACAACATAATTAAATGACAATATTTACTCCTAACATTTTGGCGCCGTTGTCGGGTAAGCGCAAGGGGATTGAAGTTTAGTTTGAATTTTCATGCAAGTATTATTAGTCATGCTCCTAACTCTGAGGTGACATATGGGTAAGGGCATGTAGGGAGTGTTTCAATTCCTGCAAGCATAAGTGTAGATTTCAATTCCTGCAAGTGTGTTTGCATGTGTTGGTAAGGGGTCATAACAACTACTTGAGTGGAGACTCCTCATGTTCTCCCTGCCAACGTATTCCTAAATCTGAGGTGAGACGTCGGCCTCATTTGGGATAGAGCATGCAGAGTGTGACTTTCAATTTATGCAATTTCAATTCTAGCAATTTCAATTTTTGCAACTGTGAAGAGGTTTTCATGTGTTTCAGCTAGTGTTATTTTCAGTTTTTTCCTTGTCAATAAAACTAGTCAAGTTCCCTTTCCATGATCACATTGCCTTGATTTCCTTACCATAAAACCTGTTTCTACTAAGATCTTTACATCTATATTCCTACCAATCTTTTTATAAACTCGCGTTGACTAATATGGGATTCCTTAAGGCCCACCTTTCAACAATATTGCCCCATCGACCTCGACACATTATCTGGGATATAAACTAGATTTACTTTTGAGTACCTTGAGGCTTGCATGCCTTAATGGCAAGTTCTCTCGCCGACAATCATGGGAATACATCAATGTCTCGTGATCGTCAGATTTTGTAAGTGGCTCGACATCAACTCATCTATTTTCACTTCGCAAGATGTACTCAGGTACCTTAGCACTCATTGACATCACAGGTGAGTTTGTATTGCATTGGTTAACGACATTCATTAATGGTCAATAATCCAATGATTTCTCTTCATGCTCGACATCGACACATTTATTCGCATGACTAGAATTGTACCATCGATTTGTAGTGGGTGAAGACTATACACTTTTTCATGATCCCCTCAGCAGTTACAACAGTTTGATTTCAGATCTATGAGAGTATCACAACTCCACATTCTCTTCCTTCCACATTTTTCATGATTCGGCAGTAGCAGTTCAGATTCCTTCACTTCCCATGATCCAGTTACAGCAGCAGCAACATTAGCCGTTACATTTTCATGATCCTGCAGCAGTCACATCTTCCATGCTCCAACATCAGTATCATCCATATTCCTCTTGCATTGTTCATCATCATTCTTGGGTAAGTGGAGGTATGTTCTTTTCTAATCTTTAATCGTGTAATTCCTTATTTGCTAATAAGGAATGAGTTTGGAAAATTCTCTCACCATGCTCTATTTCCCTTTTGACTTTCATAACCTATGCCAATTGCATAGGGATATGCAACCACTTCAGTTGGGGGGGGAACCTATATTCAGTACATATTCATTACCATTATCCCATTTTACCATCTCATCATTCCATTTATGATTCACTAACATTTATTTTCCAACGACACATTGTTGCATTTTGATTGATATACATATTGGCATGATTCATAAAGATAAAGAAAAGGCTTTCTTATACACAATGATACTTTCTTATGCACATTGAGAGCTTATTATTATTTCCAGTGAGTACATGACTAAATTATTGCAGAAAGAAAAAAAATAAGTGAAATGAATGTTGTTAACACAAGAACCAACATTCTTTGTAATCATGGTTGTCACACAAGAACCAACCATAAGAAAATTTCATCTTTTGTATTCATGGTTGTCACACAAGAACCAACCATAAGAAAATTTCACATGTTGTTACACATATTTCACATGTTGTTACACATGTATTTTATATGTTGCTACTCCTGTATTTCAAATCCTGGAAATATTCCTTATTAAAAAGACATCATCAATCAAAGCCAAAGTCTGAATACCAAATGTTTTTGAGAAAATCCATGCACGGTTGCATGAGGACATGCAACAAGTTCAGTTGGGGGGGATGTTAGGACTCAGAAATGTCACATTTATATCATCTTTTCCCTTCACCATTCCTTACATTTCATAGTCCTAATAAACCCTTTATCATACCATTTCCATAATTATATTTGGGTTTCACCTTATTATTTTCCACTTTATTCATTTTACTATTATAAGTGAATTTATGATTAAAAATTAGAAAACTAACATATTTTCATTATATCTCAAGGTTGGATGAGTTTTATGATGTGTACAGGTATATTTGAAGATTTCAACAAAGTAAAATATTACCACCTAGACTCAAATTCGAATTTCATCTTCAAGCTTTGAAGATATGAAGAATATTTGGGACAATCATTCAAGCATATTCAAAGGAGAAGATCATGGAGATTTTGATAGCATATCTTATCCAAGATTTGTGAGAGATGTGTGGAGGATTTGAAGGTATCATATCTTGTAATAATAGGAAAGTGGTTGAGAGAATAGTGGATCTGTAATTATGAGACTCTTATCTTATCTTCAAGACTCTCATGTATAAAAGAGAGTGTTTTCTCTTGAGTTAGAGATGAGAGATTAGACTTAGATTAGTTTGAGGTCTTAGAAAGGGATTCTTCGCTTTGATTTGTATTCTTTCATTTGTCATGCTTTCATGATTTTTCATTTGATTCTTGTAATGTAATTTGAGATAGCATTATTGTGTGAGCTCACATATGTCTTTTGTCATTCAACTCTTCACATGTTGTATTGATTTCCTAGATTATTTTCCTTCTTTCCTAGTTAGTCTTTCAATGTTTTCCTAGATTAATTTCATTTCAGCAATTTAGATTAGATTACTTCTACTTCAATCCTGTATATATAGTATGTGTGTTTCGTAAGCCTACGAACCCCGGATTGACAAATTAAATAGTTGGGCAAGTACTACAACGGAATTAAACGACAATATTTCCACCTAACAAGCATGAACCACAATTATATCCACTCGAAAGAAAGGTTAGGATCTGGTGGATGTGTGTTCCAAATCTGATGTGTATGATATGCAATATTAGCAATTTTAGATTTGAATTAAGTCTACCACTCAAAAAATAAAACTTTCAATAGGTTAGAACCACTTCAAGCTACTTTGGGGCACAAAACGTGAATACCTTTACCATAAATCAAAGATATTGTGTGTGCTTTTGTTTACCACCTTATTATATGCTAAGAGAGGACAATCTTATGGCTGTCATTTTACTTCTAAATCTGTTTTATGAATAAAAATGTAGAAATTTCAGATTTAGATCATGAAAACACCATCCAAGAGAGATTAAACAAAAGAAATAAATATGTCTTGGATGTTTCCACTTTGGAAAGAGATATTATATACAATAACAACAAAACATTTGTTAGAAACAAGTTCTAAATATGTATAAGCATTAGCTAAGAAATAACTTGTAAAATAATTGGTGAATCCCCCTAGGGTTTTACAAGTTAGCACTTGGAATTCACCAAATAGAATTCTAAGTAAATGGTAAACAAGTATTAGCACATTATAGATAAAATTCACCTCCATATATGTAACATAGACTTGTATAAATTATCTAGAAATGAAATAGAGGTTAGGTATGAGTAAGAGTACACCTTGAAGCACCAAACCTTGGCCTTAGGATTTCACCAAATTTGGTTTTTATTGTTGCAATTTAATTTCTAGATTTGAGAAATTCCTTAAATCAGCCCAAAAGTTGTTGGATAACACCTTAAATCTCAATCCAATAGTGTTGTTTTGCCTCATTAGGGTTAAAGATAAAAAATAAATAAAAAAATAAGCATAAACCCTAGTATAAATTCGTCTATGAAATGAAATAAACCATTAACTTTACACTGGACAATGAAAGAAATATAAATATTTTTTTTGTATGATTCTTCAGTGTTAGATTTTCTTCTAAACAACAAAAAATAAAAGATGTTTATTTTTAAGGTTTTTTGTTTGCTTGTTGGATATAGGAAAAGTTTTTTTATTAGGGCTTATGGGGTCAAGAAGTATGCCCCTCTAATGATTGGTCATTCTTATCTTTAATATTAGGGTAATATATTAGAATCCTAGGATAAATCAATCATGCTATCCCCAACTCTTAGGGATAACTAAGGATATGATGTCTCGAGGCCCTCAGGTTGCATAGATGGAGTACTGAGAGACAACTTGACCAGGAGTGACCACTTGCACATACAGAGACCCACCTCACCACCACAGCTCCAAGTGTGTCACGACGGTATCCACCACATCAAATGGCCTCTAGAAAACATTTGGTCTTGCTGCATGGGGTACAAGTCAGGTATTATGGTGAGTTTCATTTCAATATTTGAGGCATTTGAGTTTGTTTCATCTATTATTTCTTTTTATTATGTGACATTTTCTTGGACATTATGCTATTTTACCTATTTCACTTTGGTGGTTGACATTGTGCCCTAGTAAGTGGGTCGCCCTTAGGGATAGGGATGCTACTGGGAGGTCCTTCTGACAATTCATCGTGCCATTCCTGACCATACTTGTCACTTTCCACAATTCATCCCCGCATCTCCTTATATTTTGGTATTTTCGGGTGTACTAACCTAAGAAGGGGTTGTCCCTCATTTTATGGAAAGAAGGGGTTGAAGGCCCAGAGGGAGATAGCTAGAAAAAGATAAAATCCTACTCATGAACCTTCTAGATTCTCGCCCAAAGAGGTTTTGAGAGAAATGAAACACTTCTCCTAAAAAATCAAATACCTGCAACAAAAAATAACATTATATAAATGCCCCCACTTGTTGAGGTGTGTACACTTATACGGTGTCCATTTCTTTCCTTGCATATGGAATTTTGTGTGGCTCTAGMTTCAAGTGGCCTTGTGGTACTGCTTGTAAKTTCTAACCTTGTACAATGTCTACTGTAAACAGATATTCAGAAAAGAACAGAAAAGATACAATGGAAAATACAAACATTACACAGAGATTTTTCCCCGGGAAACCCAAACCGGGAAAACCAGCACATATTATATTCATTCATTGTGTTACATTGTTTACAATACAATATACATATAGGAGCCAATGACATCCAAAACCCTAACCCAATGACCTAGATTAGTCCAAAACCCTAATTCCTTAACCGGAAATAGAAAACCATCGGCAAAAACCATGTGCCAAAATAACCACCTAAATACATTACATGTTTCCCAAGGTAGGTGTCAYGTTTCCCGAGGTAGGTGACACTACTACTCGTGCAAAGAATATAACACATACCCAACACTRCTTCCCAAGCTAATTKATTCACCAATAGGGAGTACCCAAGGTTTTGGATTTCTAATTAATTAATGGCATTAAATGGGTTTGGAAAAAAGATGCATTGAAAACAAAGGTGCAACACACCCTCTTCAAAGGCACCCATAAATGAGACACTAAAACCCATTGTATGTCATGAACCACATTCCCAAAATTGTTCCCCTCATCGATGACAACTCATCCACATGACTTAGAAGGATCCCCCCTTGGGAAACACCCCTAAACTTGAGGTATGATTCACCCAATAGGTCGTTTTGTCAACCCTCCCATACCTAAACTTGGAAAATTGCTTAGGGCCTTTGAGCATTGGTTTATTTTGATGAGTTAGTTTGTATGTACATGCTTAGATGGATATTTTATTGATTTGATTTACTCATCATGATGCTTTGAATTGAGATCTTTAGAGGGTGTATCCATTTGTTTTTGCAAGACCCAACTGGTGGACATTTTTGGAGAAACAAGCCTAGCTTGGGCTTCCATGGGGCTTGAATCCCACAGGTTGGATGCCAAGGGCCCACATGCCAAATTAATAAGACATGCCTTTGGAGGCCTAGAGGATACCTTGGAGGATCTTTCCTAACCCCTACATACCAAACGGTTTTCTTGAAAGAAGCAAAACATCACCTTCTTGGAGCTTGATGTCACACATGGGATAAGTTGTGGTGGTGATGTGACACTTGGAACTTTGATGAGGATTGGCTCCTTGATTTAGTGGAGAGAGATCCTAGTGCCTTGGAAGATTTCTTTTGGAATCCCAACGTCCCTTCTCCAATCTCAACGACTTTACTTAAAGTGCCAAAAGTTACCCAAAAGGAGGGTGATGTTGTGTTTTAAGGTTTCTTTCATGTGCAAAAGTATAAATTAAATAATGTGGTTTACCCTAAATTATGTGGACAAACTATGTTTAGAACATTTTGTATAAATATAGAACATTTGTATCTCATTTTGATCATAGCTCTCCCATTGTGAGAATCCTTCCTAGCTGAAATTTGCGCCCTCTTTGGGAAATCTCTATCTCTTGTTCTTTTGTTATGGTTTCTTCATGCTATTGGTGGAAGAAGTAGTGTCCTTCCTCTCTTGGAGCTTTTCTCTTGCATATATGGTGGATTTATCTTGGTAGGAGGAGGTTTATTTTGTGATTTCTTAGAGTAGGTAAGGATTTTAATCTTATTGATGCTTCATTGTTTGGTTACAAGTTTGTTTTTCTAGACTTCTTGGGGAGTATAAGGATTTACAACCCCAACCATTATGTATCATATTTTTATAGAAATTATTTGTTGCACAAGGTTTTACTAGGAGAAGTAAAAGGGTTTACACCTTCCTAGTATCTCCTAGTTAACATTTGCTTGCCTTGGGAGTAAAAGGGCTTACACCCCCAAGGACATAGCACTTTTTAGATCTTCATTTATTTGAATCCATAACCCAATAGCTAAAGGAACTAAAAATAATTGCATTGGAGAAATAAAATCTTGCATTGGTTAACATGAAAACTTAGGATTTTGAGGTTGTCTAAATTGGAATCAATTCTATGCTTTATATGTTTGGTTGAGCCACTAGGGTGCCACCTTTGGATAAGTGCTTATTTCTTCTGTCATAAATTTTCATCTACAACTATTAGGGCTGCATAAACCCTAATACAACTTCCTTAATAACTCACAAACCAACCATCAAAAGTTGCCAAAAGTTTGCCCCTGTAATCTACTAACCCTAGCACGCTTTTTGGTTGGATTATTGGCAAGTTTTGGTGGTTGATCTCTTTGTTGTAACAAATTTTATGATACATCCATAAGGATTCCATTATATTTCTGCAATATTATTTTATTACATCCTTGTTTCATTCTAAATTATTTCTCTTTCATACTCGAGTTAACTAGTCATTGCTAGCTTGTCTCTTGCAATATTACCTAGAATTTTAGCAACTTTATTTGCAGCTCTTGTTATAATTTTGTTGTTTATATATATATATATATATATATATACTGCTGCAATTAGGGACAGAAATATTAACTTTATTTTCCAACATATTATTAGACTTGTATCTTTGTGTTCCTTGTGTCTCAGGAAGGTACAATCACTACTTGGAAAGTCTACTACATCGTGGCACATATTCTACCATCTACGAGACTCTTTTCAAGCCCTTATTACCTTCCATCATTGACCTATAGGGGGAATCTTCATCATCTCTTCAGTTTCCATATCATTCCCCCCAGGGTCACTGGCATTCCCCCCTTGAGGTGATCACTTCATCTCTAAAGTGACGGGAATACCTATCTAAGGTGATAGTGGGTAGGTTTTCCCTTAGTTGTTGCTATTTTTTGGTTTGGGTCAGGATTTTACCAACCTACAACGTGTGCAATAACAAATCCCTTATCTAATCAAGAAAAGGTATGAAGACCAAAGCCCCTATAAGAATGGTTTCCTCGATGGAAAGAACCTTCACCAACAAGATCAATTGTGGCTGGAATAAAATACATAAAACCCTTTTCAAGGAACTAAAGTAAAGATAAGACAAGCGATTGAGAACTTACCAAACCAAGCAAAAGAAGATGGAAGAGAAAAAAACCTTTACATCCTCCTTCCAATTAGTTAATTAACTCCTCAAATGGAACGATCTTGATAACTAGTATAAGCCTTGAAACATTCACACTTATCTTTGATGCACCAAGAAAATAACCAAGAAAGAGAGTGCTCCAAGAATTGACACCAAAACCTTAAAAGGTATATCTTATATTAATTATATTCAAAATGATATCCAACAATTCACAAAAATTTGGAATGAGAGGAGAGCCTCTATTTATAGAGGAGGCTTTTACATCCTTCTCATTCTTTATTGTTTTGTTCTCCCTAAAATCAACCTTGGAGAATTACAAAAGATGACTTGTCATCCACACAAACAAGGAGACTAAGTCAAAACAAGTAAAATGCCACATGTACATAAAACCCTCATGCGAAGGAGGGTCATCCCATAGAAGAGGGATCGATTTGATTCATTATTTTAACATTCCCTTGAAAAAGTGTTCCCGAGACCTCAAAATTTGGTGTAGTATCCTTCCATGCAATCAAAGGTTCAACATCTATCTTCATTTAGTGGAACAACCACATGGAAAGGGTGGGAGAGGCCTCAAAAGGTGGAAATATTTTGAAATGTGCTCAAGTAATGATCAAAAGGTACCTCCAATGCATGACTAATCCCTCGTATCAAGAAAATGTCCCCCATAAGGCAAGGAAAGTGCCCCTCCAAGTCAAATTAACTCTAAAGATACCCCATGGTTGTCATAATGTCCACACATGTGGGTCGATCCTCAAATCATTCATAAAACAACTCCAAAAGTGATGAAATAGGAGGGTACTCTAGAATATTCAACATGGCATGTGTAGAGGATGTCCATGCATGGATAGATATCCCAAAAGTGACTCAGGGGGATGTGATCAATGCCTTGGGATATGTGTACTACCTCGAGAACTATGAGATTTCCTTGGGAAACATGAAATTGAGTGAGCATCTACAAAATCATATCTGATAGTAGGTGGCCAAAGTGTGATGAATGTACCATATACAAAGGGGTAAGAGAGAATAGTAGCTACCCTATATCATGTTTCCTAGTAGATCCACCCCAAGGTGGTCGCATACCAACCTAAATCATAAATGACCAACATGATGAAGAGTTACCAACATCAAGGGGCATTGATTGGTTGGAGCCATAAAAACAATGCCTATCTTGAAATGGAGACTAAAGGGATAGACCATGACCGACCACAAGGGGTATGGAGATACTATAGAGGCCCTCCACTAATACATAGAACATATAAGCATGGGCCAATATAATGAATGAGTGTAAATAGAGCCACACTTTTGACTCATCATGATACAATAAGGCACACAATATACTCATATGATGGTTCACATATGGAAAAAAACGTAAGGTACACTAAATTGAATTTGAGGTGTAACACCAGTTACATTAGGAGGAAAAATTGTTTCAATTGAAGTTGAAGTAGTTGACGCTCATTAGACTATAAGTTTTTTTTAGGGCATAGTTGGTTTTATGCGATGAAGACACTTATCTCTTCAATATTTAGAATCTTCTTCTTTCCTCATCAAGGAAAATTGGTTACCATAGATCAATCGAAGTGGTGTATGCATGATTCATGAATTAACACTAGTGAAAATGTTGGACCATTCGTCAGTGATTCCAAGAGTGATTTTGATTATATTAGTGTTGGGATGTTCAAAGATTTGTCTCTCAAGGGAAATTTTCCCTTCCCTCCACCTATCTGTTATATTAAATCAACTCCTATATGTATGATTTCATTGAGTTCTATTGAATCACAAGGTTTATCCCAACATCTATTTCTATTGAGGATTTGTTGCTTCATCACTGGATTCCATCTAACATCTCCATTGTTGATTGGCACCCTTAGGTAGTATCTCGTATGTTTCCAATTGAGTCAACATGATCGAGTATGATGTTGAGTTTGGTTGAAATTTCCTATTAGGCTATCCAATTAGTAACTGTAGAGGATGATTAGACTTTCCATCACTATATGGAATATGATCCATTCACTTCGCCCATTTGGGTTTTCAACCCTCCCAATTCACCTGATTTCTTGGATATTGAGTTTCCTTCTAATGAGGCCATCCTTGAAGCCATGATCGAGTCCAAAGGACCACGAGAATATATGCATCACATATCATTTTTCCTCCATAAACTAGAGACTTTTGAGGTTGGCATGAAAAGCCTAGTTTCACTCATTGATGTCAAATGGTACCAATGCCCCATCCTAACACACACTGTGTATTCGGAAGGGAATTTGGAGAGCATATTGAAGACAATTCCCATAGATATAAACATCTTGACTGGAACAGATTGTTCTGCTCAAGAAATTGAGCTTTATATTGCCCTTTTAAAGTAATTTCATGACATTTTCACTTGGACCTATGAGGAGATGTCAAACATTGATCCTTAGACTATCAAACATGAGATAAAAATGTACAACAATGCTAATCATGTTCATCGTAATTCACACTTGGTTAATCCAAGGAAGGAAGATACCATTAAGGAAGAGGCTGAAAAGTTGCTTCAAGATGGCTTTATTTACCCAGTTCCTTTGATGTGATGGGTTTCAAATCCTATACCAGTTGCCAAAAAACAAGGTACCATCCACATTTGTATTGATTTTATGGATTTTAACAAAGCATGTCCTAAGGATAAATACCCTACCCCATTCATTTATTATATCATTGATGAGTGTGATAACAATTAAATATTTTCCTTCATGGATGGTTTCTTCGACTACAATCAAATTCAAATGAAGAAGGAAGACCAACATAAGACTGCATTTATTTGTCCTTCAAGGACTTTTGCTTATCGAAAGACTCCTTTTGGTATAAAAAATGATGGTGCCACATTCCAACAGGCCACGTCATATGCTTTTCATGACATCAAACTCATTTTTGTTTATATTTGGATGATCTAGAAACTCAATCCCAGAGTCATGCAGATCATCCATCTCATCTTTGTGTAGTATTCACCAAATGTCAGGACTATAAAATTTGTTTGAATCCACATAATTGCATATTTTGTGTGATATCTAGGAGATTGCTTGTCTTCATTATGTCCAAATATGGTATCAAGTTTGATCCAATGAAAGTAGAAACAATAGTTCAATTTCCTCCCCTTCACCCTATCACATAACTTCAAAGTTTGCAATGGAAAGAAAACTCTTTGTGAAGATTCATTGCAAATTGTGAAAAGATTATGAAAGGTTTCATGCACCTTTTGAATAAGGGAGTACCTTTTATCTAGGATGACCATGCCCGAAATTCTTTTGAAAATTTGAATATAGCCTTGGTATCAACCCCATTGCTAAGTCCATCAGACTATAGAAAGGTATTTTCGATTCATCTAGTTGCATCTGAGTCCACCATTGGTATGGTTCTTGACCAAGAAGACAATTCACAAGATGAACAAGTGACTTATTACCTTAGTAAGGGTTTTGTAGGTCCTGAATTGTGTTACTCACGTGTCGAGAAGTTATCTTTGGCAGTGGTTCATGCTATCCAAGGTATTAGACATTACATTCTTCTTCGTAAAACCATTGTTGTCGATAAATGCAACCCAATGAAACATATTTTGAAACGTCATATCATTGGGGGAAAGTATTTCAAATGGGTAGTCATTTTACAGGAGTTTGATTTGGAGTTTACCACTTCAAAATCCAAGAATTCTTTAGCGTTTGCAGAGTTGATGTCTAACCTTCCCAAAGATAGTGAGGTAACTATGGTCGACAAGTCCTTGTAGGATGAGTGTATGTTTCTCATTGCCTCTTCTAATCCATGGTATGGAAATGTATTGTTATGTATTCAAACCCAATGCATTCAACCCTTAGTTATCTAAAGATGCGCATTGACATATTAACCATCAAGCCAAAATTTATCTCATTGTTGGCGATACCCTGTATCATCGTGATGTGGACTTAGATTTGTGTCGATGTTTAGTACACCAAGAAGTACAATAGGTTTTGAATGATTTCCATGATGGAGCATGTGTTGGTCATCTTTCTAGTATAGACACAAGCTAGAAAATTTTGTGCACAAGCTACTTTTGGCCATCCATGTTTAAAGATTGCATTAATTCAATCCAAAAGTGTCGTCCTTGTCAAGTTTTTACTCGAAAAATATTTGATCATCTTGTTCCATTGCACCTTGTGGTTACTATTAGACCTTTTGCAAAATGGGGTATTGGTTTTATGATTTGTAAGTCTGCTTCGGCTAAGGTCCACCACTACATCATTGTGGTTGTTGACTACTTCACCCAGTGGACCAAAGCTATGCCTACTTCCAATGATGGAACCACAATGGTGCTTTTCATTTTTTTCATACTATATATAGGTTCGGTGTGCCCATAATGATTGTGATTGATCATAGATCACATTTTTAGAACAAAATGATGACCGAGTTAGAAGCCAAGTTGGGTTTTAGGCATGAAAAATTGTCCCCTTACTATATTCAATCTAACCATCAAGTAGAAGCCATCAATCATGTTTTGAAGACTATGATGCAACGAATGGTGGGTAAACATAAAATCAACTAGAACTTGATGTTTTTCTCAACATTATGTGCCTATCGAACCTCAATTAATATATTCCCACTGGTTTTATACCGTTTCAACTTATTCATGGAGTGGAGGTTGTTTTACTAATTGAATGTGAAATACCTGCATTAAATCTAGCAGTAGAACTCCTACCTAATACCTATATGGAGGAAGAACATCTCGTTTATATGGCATGTCTTGATGAACATCGTTAAGATGCTACATTGGCTAAAGAGACTCATAATATGTGTAGCAAATCCCAATATGATAAATGTGTTAATCCTTGCATCTTTGCTAAAGGAGAGATGGTTTTGGTTTATGACCAAGATCACAAAAAGGTAGGGGCAATGAATTTTGAACCTCTTTGGTAGGGTCCATACATTGTCATTCATGTATTGAAAAAAGGGGCCTATGAGTTGGTGGACTATGAATGGAATCTTTTGTCAGAGGATCGCAATGGGCTCTACCTTAAGAAGTACTACACATCAGTAACAATGTTGTGTTGTGTTTTGTACCATGTAATTTTAAATCTTTGTACTTTAGAGCCCTTTCATTTTTTCCCTTTGGTTGGTTCAATTCATATGCTTATCATGCTTGTTTTTTTATTGGAAAGTGTAGATGTATATCCATGTCTATGTAGGTTTCGCAGACGATGTCAGTTGTAGCAGCCAGAACATTATTTCTACCACATGGGTGATCTTATCACCGACTCACTAACTTGTGAGTTCAGCAGGTTCCATTATCAGTCCTAAGACTGACAACGTTGCAAAATATAATGTGGTTATCAAACTTCTATTTGGATCCATTGTTCTCAGCATCTATAGATTAGTTTTTTATTTGCATTCACAATCAATGGTGTTTTAGATGAATAACATTTATCCAGTGTGAAATCGTAATCTTCTTTGAAATTACTTGAGGGTGTGATTTCTTGAGAGAAAGTTTGAATTCATTACTTTTTACCATGTTCCTGAGAGTGTAAACACATTGACTGATTTGTTGGCTAACTATGTGTTAGATTGTCATATGTTAAATTAACATAAGCATTCCTTTAAGCATGCATGTACAATAAACATGGAATATCAATCACATACTTTCATTCAGAAGCTAGAACTGAACCATCATAAACAAAACAAAAAATATAACATTTTTAAAAATTCATAAAAAAATTATAACTTTCAAAAACCCAAAAACACAAGTACTCTTTCTTACCTAAGTCCCCACATCTCTTCATCCAAGGATCAAATGGCCCATCCAACATAGTTGAATGAGTGGACACATCTACAGGACCCTCTCTAGGTGAAAGGAGACATATTCAACGAACTTTGAGGCATGTGTTTCGATATGGCATATAGCGATAGGTTTTTCCCTGCATTCCAAGCTTGCATTATTAACCATCATTTGTGTTGAAATTATGCTTTAGGTTTCAACCCATCAGATAGTGACATTATCCTTTCTTATTTGTTGTAGGTTGTAACTTGTATGGTAGTGTCTATTTTTCATGGGATACTCTAGTTAGCATTACTCTTTCCATCGACACCCATGTTGCATGATTCTTGTAGGCTTGGGAACTTGTATTTAGCCCTGCCATGAATTAAAAGTTGATACCTCATACTTCCTTCTTAATATTTTGTTGGCCATGTACTAAAGGGGTTCTAGTTATTTTTGTTGCTTCATAGTTTCACTACTTATTGCCGCTTGCATCTTGGTACATAATGCTACATTACCATTTGCTTCATCTTGGTTATTTCCTTTGCAGTTACTCTTAACCTTAGCCATTTGCATCTATTGCCTCTGTTTTGCGACCTTGTACCCTTGGATAATACCTTCATGAGTGGACATAAATTTCCCATCGTCGTTTTTTTCATTTTCCTTGAATAGGTTTGTTCAATGTGCTTCGAATGTAGTTGCATGCCTTTGAGCCACTTGTTTTCTTCACTGTAGCATACTTATATCTCTTTTTTTTTCGCTTTACAAAACATGAAAAAGACACAAAAAATAAAAAATAAAAGGGGGGAAAGAATTTCAAAATGTACTTGATTTAGTTTGAGTGGAATCCATAAGTCATTGTTTCCCTTGAACATAGCACCTATTTGCACTATTGTCTCACAGTTGGGATTTAATATTTTCCTAGGAGCTATACCATGGTTTTGAGCTTGTACTCCTCTAATTGGTTATTCTTCCAATCACTATGGAGAAATATCCAATGCCTCCAACATTTTTTCTTTATATCTTGGTCATGTTAGTGTCAATGCTACCCAAGTCATCATTGTGTCATTCTATATGTTCAAGGGAATTTTTGATCCTGAGTTCACAATTCTGCAATTTGATTGACCTTTCATTTCATCCATCCCTGTGACAGTTTGTACTTGGTTGTTTCCTTATTTCACAAAAAAAAATTGGTTCTTTTTTTGTGTCGATTGATGTGGGATACCTTATTTCCCTCCTTTCGACAAATCTCTTCATTTCCATGCCAAATAATTATCTATGAAGTTGATCTAGAAACCTTAGTAGTACCTTGGGGCTTTTAGACATTGATAGTAGGTTCCCTCATGATCAACATTAGGTTCACATCATTGACCCCTGATTGACCAATTCTCCAAGTGTTCAACTTCAGATCATTTATTCACGCCTGTGAGATTGTATTGTGTACCTTGGGGTCTATAGTCATTATTGGTGGGTCCCTCATATATGTTAATGATTTTTCATCAATATTAGTAATCAAATGGTTTCTACCATGCTCAACATCAATTCATTTATTCACACGATGTAGATTCATATAATGATAGAGTTGGGATTGAAGACCTTGGGCTAGGGCCATCCTCCATCGATGCTACCTTCCTAAGTAGCGCATTAGGGGGGCATATGTTACACCTTTATTTGGCACCATAGCCCAAGACAAATATAGAAGACCAAAATATACTATCATAACATGAATAATTTTCTCATAGATCATGTAATTAGAAAAATGATATTGCGATCGTGATTTTACTAAGGATAAGGAAAATCGATCACGCATTTACTTGGAATAAAAGTGATTGGTCACACTTTCTTAATGCAAAGGCCACGACCACCTCTTAAGGCTTCAAAAAGCATAAAAAATCACAAGGACAACCTAGAACATTTGTTTTACGAAATCCAAAAGGCTCACATGAAAGACAAAAGGCTTGCATGAAGGTCATGCA
This sequence comes from Picea engelmannii, assembly GCA_009831015.1. NCBI lineage: Eukaryota > Viridiplantae > Streptophyta > Pinopsida > Pinales > Pinaceae > Picea > Picea engelmannii. Next base: position 60,457 of record ML788913.1, on the reverse strand, counting down.
TGGCTTGTATATTCAGTTTTTTCTTTCCATGCAGCCTATTATTATCTCCTCAAGAATCTATAAGTATGAGAGTCAAAGCTAAGGGAAGGAGGGTCATACAGAAGCATCCTTATGCTGACGATTTGTAGTCATAATCCTTGGTCATGAATGTGATAGCATTGTTGAACATTGGGAATTAGCATTAGTGTGATCGGATCCTAAGTGAGGAATAATAGCAATTCACCTGGTTAGCTTGTCGTGATATGATTTTGGATTGTGCGTGTTCAACAGAGGTGGACTTAGCACTGACAAGGAGGACATTGGGCATTGGAGCTAGGAGTACAATGGTGAATCTCAAGGTAATCATCATTTTTGTTACTCCCTTTCAAGAAATATAGATCTATCCCCCCCCTGTACCAAATCTTTGTGTTTATGGATCTCTTGAGTCTTTTGCATATGTTAATGAGGTTTTATGGATCTAAATTTGCTTGAGATTATTAGATTAAGACTTTAATCATGTAAGTTTCTATGTATCATTTTATGAAAGAATGAGAAAGGTATTGCTTGTTGGATGATTGTGTAGGTTGGTGGTGAATTAGCAAGGTCAAGCAAAATCCATTAGATACAATGGAAAAACATCAAAATTTACCTTTGAAAAAACATCCCTTATTCCTTCTCATATTTACTTTTGAAAACACATGTTAGTCTTAAGAGAAAGAAAGACTTTATCTATCCCTCTGTCTATCATTAAAGTACACATGTTCAACAGGGATTTTGATTTCTTATCTGTAGGTAGATTATCCCATAACAAGCGCCCCATAAAAAATGGTCAAATGTGCAACAAAAGGGGTCACATGTCAAAATCCTCATGATCAAGTCAAACATGGTTGAAATGTTAGGCACCCTCATAAAAAACTCCTTATAATGAGGATCCAATACGAATGAGTGAATAATGACAAACCAAAGTTGAAGTGTGCCCTTCTAGAAGGAGAGAGAAGTGGCACGTGTGACATAAATAGGGCACCTCATAAAATGTGCAAGGCACAAGATGAAACAAACACCTCAACCACCTGTAGCAACCTAGTCCATGTCCCCAACTACATAAACAACTCCCACATGTGGTCCATTTGAGAGAATAAGGGACATGTGAGGGCTAATATCATCCAACTAAGCAAGACCACCCTCCTAAAGCAGTCCAAGTGGCAATTGTGGTGATGCGACATCCTTGTCATAACTTGATGCACTGTCATGGATCCCAAAAAAGTGACATGTATCCCAAGGAAACATCATGGATCCTAATGCAATGCCATGAATATCAAGGCATGGTACATGGATCCCAATGCAAGGCACCCACTTGGAGTGGTGGATCCAACTTCTTTGCAATCCATAGGTGATGTGCATTTAGTAATTTCTCTTAACACAACATAACAATGAGGGTTAGTTTTAATATTTTCCTAAGTTTTACCAAGGGGGGAAAACATTAACCCTTATACATGTGATGATTCCTATGACAATGAGTATTTCCCAAGTCCTTAGGTAAAAGGTAGGTGATATGATGAATAATTATGGAAAGGGGAAGGGAAAAAAATTGTGCGATGACCCTCAAAGTCATTTAATATGTTGCATAAGTCTTGTGATTTTATTAAACTAGTTTTTGATAGCTAGGATTTTATATAAGAGTCTTTAAGAGGGATCTTTAGCATTCAATTACCTTTCCTCGACACTATTTCTTACTACCCCTTTTTGTCTTTTTCTTTATATGTTCATTTTATTGAACAAGCCCCTTTTTCTTTAGATACTTATAGACAAACATGGGACTAGGGGAATTAGCTTCATAACGAGGTAGCATTGCACAAGATTTAATATTGTTTTGTCTTTTTGACTTTATTTCTCTTCACCTCTATCCCTTTGTGGATTTATTGACTTAGTCTTTCTTAATTAGACCTTTCTGGTGACATTTGATAATTCAGGCATGATTAGGACAAAACTTTTCATGGATGGAATGGAATGAAATGAGGAAACTGGAAAATGTTGTTTGCGGTTAGGATGTGGAAGGTGCTACCTTAACTAGTTTCCTAGTAGTACAAATTGACCTAAGCAATGACGACACTCCAAAAGGAAAACTATGGTCCCTAAGGAACGAAAAGGAAAATAATAAAACTATAAATATTATGAAGTGTTACCAGATCTCATTTCAATGTTCACCACTTTCATGAATAACTCAAAATTTATAACACCACATCCAAATAAACCACCAATGCGTGGAACATCAAATAGGTCAGAGTGAAAACGGTAATGTACCATCCATAATGCATCTGTGATCTGAGGACCAAGGGGAAGGATTTGATATACCACAGTTTGAGCTAGCACAATCATTTATCTGAAGGAGAAAATGAGAAGAATTGTATGAGTCTAGAGAATATGAACAAGAGGGCTCATGCAATAAGCAACATAACACCCTTTTGAGGGTTCCTCTGGAGTAGTTAACCCTTGGACTATAACATGTTGAAGAATCTTTCAAGATCATAGAAAATAAATTTGTCCACGGGCTTGAGAATACATTTAATGAATGCCCAAAATTGCAAAGGCAAGACAAGAAACTCTACCCACATACAACAACAAAGTTTTGAACTTTGCTCAAACACGAAATCCTCAAAGCAATGAGAGAATACAATGAGAGTATTCCTACAAACCTCAAGACTATGAGAGAAAATAAATCCACATGCAAATGCTTTAAGAAAGAAAATGGGACACAACCTTTGGTTACACTTCTAGTACTCTCACAATGTCATCCATGTGATTCCCATACCTCCTTCATCCAAGTATGGATAATGACCTCCAAAGGCATGCAACCAAAAAAATATCCCAAGAGTGCACAACAATTATATTCTTGGCATAGTGACTTCAAGTTCAAAAACAAAAATGTTAATAGCACTTTCCTCATGGTCATTATCCTATAACCAAGAAGAGAATACAAGTGTATTCATACAAACCTTGGTACCACAAGAAACAATTACTTCACATGCAGGTTCTTTAAGAAAATAAAAGAAAAACAATATTTGGTTAGGCTTCTAGTACTTTGGCAATGCTATCCATGCAAATCCAAAACCTCCTCCCGTTAAAATAAATGTCAGTTTATAATGGTCAACTATTTATTAGACTTAGGAATTAATAAATTTAATTCGACTTTAGGTAAGTTTATGTTTTTATATCTTATTTCACTTTATTGGTTTATCCCACATTCATAAAGTGGATTGACTCGACCTGATTGCAGCCCTATATAAGAAAGCTTTCACTTTCTCATTTAATACAAAATACAGAGAACTCTTTCGATCTATCTTGGTTTCTTTATGTGCTCTATTTCTGTAGTATGGTATCAGAGCCCGACATTTTAGAATCCATATCAAGAGTCTCGAGCCTTTGAAAGACAAAGTTTCCACTCTTGCGATTTCAATAATTTTTGAAGCCGTATCAAGAGTATTGAGCCTTTAAAAGACAAGGTTTCCACTCTTGCGACTTCAGTAGTCTGGGTGCCATAAATTTTGTGTGAGCGTGAATACCTAGGGAGTGTTTCCAACAGAGACAAATTGAGGGATCACAAATGTAGCACATTGAAGAGTCAAAAGGGTTTCATTGAAACATATGTTAATGTTTAAGCCATTATTATAGATGTTTGCATTTCATTAGATAACAATAGCATAATCCAAGATCACTGAGAAATACACAATCACAAGAGACACAACATTTATCCTGGGAAACCCTCTAGGGGACGAAAACCCAGCAAAACTTCCTTAGTATAGTAAGCCAATACAATGCCAAGAGATCTCTTAAACTAATACAGAAAGTCCTCTCCTAGATATGCGCCACTCTCTCTCTCCTTCTTCTCCGGTAGCAAATCAGAACTTGTCTCTCAAACTAATCAAGTGAGTTGTCTCTAAGTGAGGTGCTAGTCTCCTTTATTTATACAAGTCTGGAACATGTGAAGTGTCTCTTCACTGGCAGGGCCGACTTCTCAAACTGGGTGGGTAAACCCACCTTTATTATATTTCTTGGCCTCTTTAATATCGGTTGGGGCCAACTTCTTATTCTTCCTATTACAACTATCTTTTGACCAATCCGCAAACGGGGATTTGGTCCTATTACAATAACCGACATGATCAATCCACAATGGGGATTGATCCTATGAATAATATATCCATAATAATAAGAATACTCTTTGCAGTTACATTATTTCAACACTCCTCCTTAACAAGAAGGGTATTCTTCAACAACATCATTTGAGAGAGAGAGGACAACATCATCAACAACATCAAGTGGGTGAGAGGACAACATCATCAATATCATCTTGGAACACTGACTGGC